>PCFV01000351.1:0-31990 GCA_002812785.1 Phytophthora litchii | reverse complement strand
TCTTGGGTAGAGATCGCACCGTCCGAGTACTCGGAGTGTCGGAGTAACGCCGAGGCAATAGCTTTCTTCACGGCGCGACCCATGGCTAGGCTGCCACACACATAGATGTAGCCTGCGTCTGCAAGCAAATGTCGCGCCACTAGCTCGCTCTGTTCAAGTAACGCGTCCTGAACATACTGTGAAAACAAGCACAAAGACAAAGTCGTCAATTTCCTGCTGCTGCGTGAGTAGCCTCAACACAAACGCTTACCCGATTTGGTCGGTCGTTGTCTCCAGAAAACTCGACGAACAGTTGGTCCAACACACCAGAGTCCCGAGCACGCTGCAGATCCTCAGCATATAAGAAGTCAATGCTCGCTTCGCGACATCCGTAGAACAGATATGCTGGTCGGTGCTGGTGTGGTGACGTGTCGTCCTCGTGCTCCAAGTCCTGAAGGAACGCACGGAACGGCGCAATTCCTGTACCTGCACTGATGAGCATGATAGGGCGGTGGTCGTGGAACGGGAAAACAAACGACGACTGGTAGAAGGTGGCGCGAATGGAGTCGCCTGCCTTCAGCATCGCAAGATAGCTGGAACACCGCGGCAACGGCAGCGCATCCGTCTTACGCAGACCTAATGTTATGGAGACGGTGTCGGGAACGAATTGGCGAGACGACGAGACAGTGTAGTAACGCGGAGCATTGGGCGGAGCAATTTGGAAAAACTCGGCAAAGGTCAGGCGTACTGAAGGGAAGCGGTCAAGAACGTCTGCCACCGTAGTGTGTCGGTGCGGCCTGCGACGTTAAATCGATGGTTACCAAGAATCTGTGGCAAAACAAACTATCCAAATCCTACCTTTCGGCTCGAATTACTTCTGCCGTCTGAGGTGCCATTAACGCAGCAATGTCATTTTCATCCGAAGCGTACGCCGCGAGACTGCGAAGAAAGCTGGGGCGGGGAGTTGAGACCAGATCAAACGTCCATACGAGGGCATCGTGTACAGTTCCAACGTGAGCAAATGGGCGCCGTTGAAACCCAGCATGTTGAAGTGACGATTGTTGCTGACCATTGTCTGTGACATCGAGCGGTTCGGCGGCGAATACAACGTTAGAGTTCTCTACGTGCAAGTGCACAAGCATCCGCTTCACCACCGACAAGTCGTTTGGTACATATACACCAATATTCGATGCCTGTTCGCTGACAAGATCCTGTTGGTCGCCACGAATGTGGAGATCGATATGGCGCACCGTTCGCCACGCGCCATCCTTTGTTTGATGTGGCGCACTGATCACATCGTTCGCTGCGACCTCGAATATTTCGCGATCAGCTTCTGTCAGTAGCTTTCGCCGTGCATCTGACAGTTTTTCGTCATTCTTTCCCGAATAGAATGACAAATCGTACTTGGGTGTAGGAACCTTTGGTTTCGTTCTCTGATTCTGGCTTTGTTGACTGAGTTCGTATTCCAGCAGCTTCTCCTACAAAACACACATTAGCCCGAATTAATTGGTTGCGCTCAGCTGGCACGACGTGCGGTACCAACAAACCTGGTAGACTAGGAGTACGCAATTGGGGCAATCCAAGTGGCAGCACTCGTCGTCCTTCGGCTTGACTGGAGGCGTAAGGGGACCTACCGGCGCGTATTGTTCAGGCTAAACGCGAGAAACCATCATAACATGTCAGTATCTATGAAACCTCTCCATCCTGCAACAATTCACGCATCAGAACTGAGTAACTACACGCACGTTTTCCTTTCTTCGCTTGAGTGCCATCTCTCGTTCGAACTCCATGAAAGCATCCGTACCAGCACTCAAGAACCGCCTTTGCTGAGAGTCACGTCCAGCAACTGTCCGAGTAAAGTCTCCATTACCGCACAGCGTTGCAGTGTGATACGCGCAGAAGCGTCCACGGCGAAGCACTCGAGTCGCCAACATGTCGCCGATTATTGCTGTCCTCACGTAGATGTTTAAAAGTGTACCAATTACCTGGTACAAGTACGTCAGTTGAAGTGTTCTGCACTGATGCAGGACGTTTTATTGATCGCTCAGCATTTTTACTTCAATACAGTTGAAGTGTTCTGCACTGATGCAGGCGTTTTATTGATCGCTCAGCATTTTACTTCAATTGCTGAATGAGGTGCTAATGTGTTGTCCATGACCAATTGTGGAGATTTAAGGGAGGAGAGAAATGGTTTCGTCACCACCACGTACTTCACGATCGCGGTTGCGACGAACCTTCGCACGCAAAACAAGCACACCCGCAACACCAACCAGTCCCAGCAGCAAGTAGCTTCCGGTGTAGTCAGATGATTGGAATCCTGCGTGTCCACCGGCTATTGTGGTCATCAAACTCGACGAGTCTCTTTTGCTTTCTTTCTTCTTGGGCAGCTTGCAGTCGTGCTCGGTTCGGCGGTTGTGCGCAAACGCAAAAGCACGGGAAAACTCATCGATGTCGCACAAAGCTGCAGCAACAACATATCAAAAACAGCATTAGATCAAATCCCTACAATTAGCGAAAGATATAACAAGCCGTACTGTCGTGGCAGTCAGGAAGATGTTGAGGTTCTCCGTGAAAGATCATTCGAACCGCGTGCGAACCGCTCTTAGTTTTGTACACTTCAATCACAAGCATGCCTGCATACGGAGTCCAGGTACGGTCCCAATTTTCCTTGACTGAGGCAGCTAAGAACGGCATGATGGTTGAATCGTGAGCTGTAAAATGACACAGCGTGAGGTCAGTATCCAACAGATATTCAAGCCCCGAAACGGTGATAAGTACGCGTACCCATCGTGACAGACAGCTTGTACGCGTCTGGATCACCATTCAGCACTTTATCAAGACGAGTGAGCATGTCATGAGCAAGTGGCTGCATGGCAACCTTCGCATACCATGAGTCGTTGTACGTCAAGAAGATACCCTGGCGCACTTCAACCTCGTGATACGTTTTGCTGAAGGTTTCCTCGTCAACTCCGGGTGGCAGCTCGAGATCATTGCAGCGGGCTGTACTTAAGCACTCCAAGGCCGAGCCCCAGGAAAAGTTGCCGACGAGGTCATGGAAGTGGTGCTCGATGGCAACAGTGGCAGGATCTCGGACGTGATTCCAAAACTCCGGTGATTCGTTGGACAACTGACCAATGTGACCCATGAATGGGCAAATGTTCTCGTTGGCATTGATGTAATCCACCGATATATCTGCCACATCCCATGACAGCATGCGGTGAAGCTCAAGGGATAACGTGCCATCAACGGGGAAAAGCCCGTCGATCAGCGCTTGGCCAGACCCTAGCGTCCTCTCCTGGTCATCACTACGGAGGTAAATCTCGCTCAGCTCGAGATGCTGATAATGCACATAGCGAAAACGTACAAGTATTTAGTACTAGGAATTTTGCGTTTATGCAATCTTCTGTACTATTTAGCAACGTACCGACAAATTTGCAGTGGGGAAGAGTTTTAGTGAGCCGTCACCGACGTAGGCGTCACGCAGAAACCTGCATATAGAAACATTATCATTAACAATTGCATTCAAGATCAACTATACCATAGTAGTCGGCATACCGTCCGTTCGTCTTGTGTTGTTGACGCCCAAGCGGAAGTAGTCCGCCAATGACACAGTCCCCTTTTAGAATGTTGTGTCCGTCCATGTAAGACTTGCGGTACAAGCGTCCGAACCCCTTCGAGTGCGCGTCGGAATTAATGTCCTGCGACTGCATAATGCAAGACCCACAATTTGACAATAAAATGTCAACGTATTCAACTCTTTATTCATTGTCGACATTGCTTACCGACACAGAGGTGGTGGTGCAGTCCCATTCAGCGTTCATTGGATTGTGTTTGTGCGCATCCCAGCAAAAGAGCTTCGCGTAGGGCGCGCGGGCGCCGTGACGAGCAATGATCTGCACCTGCTCCAGCGATTCCACGATATCGGACTGCTCAGGAGTGAGCGGAGGAATGCTGGAGGCTTCGATGCTGTTCATGTCATTGCAGTAGCGATGCGGCGCCCAGCCGTCGTACGGGCCGGCCATCACAGCTGCGGGTGCAGCCACAAGTGCAGCAACCAGGAAAGAAAAGCGCATCGTTCTGTCTACTTGTCCGTCACCGCGTCCGTCTCGTTCTGCAGAGCGTCGCTTACTTGCGACGCTTTGGATCTGCTCGAAGATCGCCAATCAAATCGCTGAATAACTGCCACTTACGTACCTGCTGATTTTCTTTACTTCATGAAGTAACTAGACGAAGTGGCAACGAAGTAACATGAAGCCGCCAGGTTAAAGCATTACTGAAGGGGAGAAGCTTCTCCTTTACCCTCCCCCCCTCTGCCATTTGTCGGGGAAGGCTCTCGTCTCACAAGGCTCGTTACTAGGAAGCTATCGCCACCATGGAGAGTGGGTCCGAGGAAGAAGACAGCGTCGTGTTCCTGCGCGAAGAGCTGCACAAGAAGTCGCAGGAGCTCAAGCAGATGCAGGACGAGTTCGACGAGTACACGCAGTCCAGTCACGAGCTGGAGCTAGAACTGGAGCAAGAGCTCTCTCGCGTGGAGAAGCGCAACGCCCATCTGCTGAGCAAGAATCAGTACTTCGAGCGAGACCTGCAGCTCGCGCGCAACAAGCTCGAAGAGGCGCTGATTCAAACGCGACAGTTCGAGGACGAACTCCAGGCTACACGTACCGAGCTGCACACAACTGCGCAAGCCTGCCGCAAACTTGAGCAACAACAGGATGAGCTGGAGACACAAGTGCGCGTCCTGCAAGCCACCGAGTCCGATCTGAGACACAAGATGGAGCGTGAGATGGAGGAGAAGGTCTTTCTGCTGAGCGACCAGGAGGAACTTCAACGAGAGCACGAATTGGCCACGGAACGCTTCCGCACAGAGATCATGGACCTCAAGTCGGAGCTGTACGCGCTCCAACAGAAGTACGAGGATGCGACAACGGCGTCTGAAGGCAATGACAGCATGGCCACGACGCGCAGTCAGTCGGAAGACGATGATGAGGGCTACGACTCGAGCTACAATGAGAACTCGCTGCGGCACTCGACGGTGCATGAGCGGGATGAGATCAGTCGTGAAGTGCTGATTGAGTCGCTGCGAGAAGAGATTGAGGCTCTTTCTTCGAGTGTGCAAGATGAAACGGAGGCCCGCGCAGCAGCAGAAGCTGAAGTGCAGCAGCTCCGCGATAGTCTCGCGCACATGGAGGCCATGGAGGCTGAAATGACCGACATGACTGACGAGCTGATTGGGAAGTCACAGGAGATTCGAGCTCGTGACGAACAAATCGAAGAACTGCGGGAGTCTCTTCTGAAGCTTCAGTCTGAAATGGCCACAGTCAACGATGGAGGTATTGAATTCACTAATGAACGCGAGAACATGCAAAGTCAACTTGAGGAGAAGGACAATGAAATCAGCAACATCAAAGACGAGCTTGAAACCATCAAGTCGCAGTATGATGATCTGGCTGAGAATGAGCGTCGACTCAAGGATCGTCTAGAACAGGAGAACGAATCTGTGGACGAGTTGAAGGAACAAATGGAGACTTTGGCAAGGAATCTGGAGGAAAGCAAAAAGGAGTGTGGCGAGCTAGAAAGAAAACTCCAGTTTGACAAGGGTGAGATGTCGCAGAATCGCAAGGAGGTGGAAGAGCTAAATAGCTTAAATTCTGATCTTCAGAAGCAGCTCGAGGAAGCAACCAAGAGAACCTCAGAGCTAGAGCGTATGTCAGCAGTGTCAACCGCCCCCACTATGCCGTCTGTCACTGATAAGGAAGTAGCTGAATCTAAACGGCTCATGATGGAGATTCAGACCATGCGGACGTCTTTAAATTCACTGTCGGCGGAGAATGCGCGGCTGAGAAGCCAAGAAGGCATGTCATCAAGTGTTGTACCTGCAAAGCGGGTGTCAGCCGACGTGCTGCAAGTGAATTTCACGCCTGAGCAGCTTGCGCGTAAATACCTAGCTGAACGAACGCGTAATGCCTCATTACTCTCGCGCCTGCAGACTGTATGTGGTAACATTCAAGTGTTCTGCCGTGTACGACCAATTATCAACGAAGAGCTGGAGAAGTCGTGGGGTTCTAAGTTGGCGGTTAACGTAGTGAACCAGTCAGATATGGCAGCCATGGATATCCGACCGGATCGTTCGTTCTCTAATGACTCTGACGGCAAAATCGTTAGTAACGGGAATATGGAGGCTTTGGCAAGCAACAGCTCATGGAAGGTGTTCACGTTTGATCGGATATTGGGCCCGGAGGAGACCCAAAACGATGTTTTCCGTGAGGTAGAGCCGATTGCGCAGTCCGTTGTGGATGGGTTCAAGGCTTGTATTTTTGCGTATGGGCAGACTGGCTCAGGTAAAACATACACGATGGAGGGTACCCCCAGCGATCCTGGTCTAAACTACAGGATCATCAGCCACCTCTTTCAGTCGGTTCAGTTACGCGGAGCAATTTATACCCCTCAACATGAAAGCAACGAGGACCAGGACGACGATATGAATGGCTTGCATGCTGCTACTGACTCTTCTCTCTACCACGTTCAGGTGGGCGTGTTGGAAATTTACAACGACTCGTTACGGGATTTGATCAACACAAAAAACTCAAAAGCACTGGAAATTCGTCACGATTCGGCCACTGGAGACATTTGTGTACCCGATCTGACTATGGCGACTGTGTCGTCTCCTCAGCAAACAATCGACGTGCTGCGAAATGCACAGACCAACCGTGTCACTGGAAAAACTAATTCGAACATGCACAGTAGTCGATCGCACAGCATTGTGATCGTGCAAATCTCTAAACGCCGCCCGGAAAGCGATGATACTGAGAAAGACCCAGCCGAATTTGAGGCCGAAGAAGAAGGGTGTGGCAAGCTGTATCTCGTGGATCTGGCTGGTTCGGAGAGGGTCAAGAAGAGTAATGTAAGCGGAGATATGCTGAAGGAGGCTGCTCATATTAACAAGTCTCTTTCAGCCCTGGCCGATGTGATGGAGGCTCTGGACAAGAAGATGGCGCACGTTCCATACCGTAATTCGAAACTTACGTATTTGCTGCAGGATGTACTAAACTCGTCGTGCAAGACAGTGATGATAGTGAACGTTGGTCCGACGATCGAGAATGCGAGTGAGACTTTCCGGTCGCTTCAGCTAGCCGAACGTGTGCGCAATATTGTGGTGGGCAGGAACCAGATTGTGAAGAATAAGAAGGATATCCTGTCTGCTAAGAAGGCATTCGCTGAGCTTCAGTCCTTGAAACAACAAATGCAAATCTCCAAGAGGAAGTACATGCAATCACAACAGTCTGTGGTCGCTCTGGTAAGTCGCTGTCGGTCTGCTTTTCCTTCGAGGGGGCGTTTGTTCTCACGTCACGGTTCCGATGCCTCCTCTCCTTCAGAAACGAGACCAGAAGAACCAGTCGGAAAAACAGTCGGCAGCGCTGCAGAACCGGCTTAGATCGTGGGAGACGCAGAACGAGAGCCTGAAGACTCAAAATGAATCATTGAAACGACTCGTGGATGAACTAAGTAACCAGCTTAAGGCTGAACGAGAGACAAAACAAAAGGAAGCGGAGCAGCGTGAAGCTGCTCAGCGCTTGCTGCGACAACAAAGTGCCAAGACCCGCGTTTCTTCATCACAACATGAAGCACAGCAAAAGTTGCTTCACGAGCGCGAAGAAGAGATCAAAAAGTTGCGACAACAGTTGACTGAAGCCAGGAGACGAAGCACTTCTTCGCTTATCCCGAGGTTGCCGTTATCGTCACCACCGATGAAAAAGTCGAAGAGCACTCGCCCTGCTAGTTCGCCCGGCAACAACGAACACGATGGTGATAGCACCACTGCAACGTCAGTGTCAAGTGCAGGTGCAAGTCGCATTACGAAAACACGCTCAACCGCCCGTAGATCGGCTGGATCACGGCCGCAGTCCAACAACACACCGAGCAATAATGCCAGCACAGACCAAAGTCCGTTAAGTAGCAAACGTGCAAGCTCGCTGGGCTCGACAAGGCCGTCGCCAGCGCGGACGACCAAATCCAAGCAGGGGGCATGGAAATAGTTGAGCTGAAGCAGTAGCATCAGCGCAGCTCTTTAGATGGTGATAGAGAGTGAGGCCAAGCAGAGTGATCGATCGCAGATCACCGTCGTTAGTTCATCCAGTGAGTAAAAGGAACCAAATCGCAGTACGGCGTAATTGAAGTGTTCTTTGATTGTTGTTGAAAATTAGCAGTTTGAGAAACCAAAGAGACATCGACAGTCGTGGCATGTTACACCTAGGATAACAACTATGATGACATCGGGGGACGAGTGGAGTTCCCTGTGCCACCATTCGCGTTAAGAGGCTGGGACGGGATCACCGCGTTTGTATAGTCGGCCAAGCTCCGCAGCACTTGCCGGAGCAGACCTTTTTGTTGACTTACATTGTCAAACACGTGAAGCAGCTCGAAGAGGAGATCCTCCTGCACCTCCGTGGCAGCCTCTGCTGCATCACGATGTGTCGGCGACATGAATCCAATATTAGGCGGGTTAAGAACACGCTCCAACACCTCACTAATAGCAGGTTTCACGATGTTGTTGAATGCTTCATCTTCCTCATCTTCATCTTCGTTCTCAATTTCATGGAGTGGGTCAGCCAAAGCTGACACGTTAACAGCAGTTGCTGCTGTGTTGATGCTGGAGGTGGCCGAACATGAGTCATGCTTACTTTCGCCAACAGAAGATCCTTGATCATTTTGACTGAGATTTGCAGCTGCCGCTGCAGCTTCTGCTTGGGCTTTCAATTCCTGTTGAAGACTGGTAGACGACAAACGGATGGTATTAAAATCCCAACCACTGCCCAACGACGCATCTCGAGCGTGACACTTGCCACTATCTCTTTGACCATATGACGGCAAAGTATCATCACGACCACCACTCAAAGGCGGGAGATGGCTGCTGTCCACGAGACCACCAAATCCGTTCTGGGCATGACCTTTGTTAAAGCTGCTTGTTTTGCTTTGAAAATCGCTGTCCTCTCGTAAATCTTGCTGCTGGTCTTCTAATTGGTTTCGATCCAAAAGCTCTGTGAGATGAGATATGTGCTTGGCAGAGTGGATGAACGGGTGCTGCAGTAATTCAGTTGCAGTTGGTCGATCCTGCGGGGCCTTCTGTAAGCAACATGATACAAAATCGACGAATCGAGGTGAAAAGCTGTCTTCCAACACTGGTGGGTCCATCGTTGGAATCATGAAAAGAACTTTCATCGGGTGAATGCTGTTGTTCGCCAAATCAAATTAACACAATGTGTCAGTTAATAATGGGTAAATCCGTCTCTACGTAAACACGTACTCAGCAAGCGGAGGAGCACCCTTCGCCATTTCAATTGCAGTGATACCCAGCGACCATATATCCGCCTTGAAATCGTACTCAGACTCCTGAATGACTTCAGGTGCCATCCAGAACGGTGTTCCCACTGCCGTGTTGCGCTTCGTCATCGTCTCTGTGATTTGACCAGTGACACCAAAATCCGCAAGCTTCACATGACCGTCTCCACTCAGCAACACGTTCGCCGCCTTGACATCACGATGAATTTTCTTCTCCGAATGCAGATACTCTAGACCTTTCAGCAGCTCACGCAAAATGATGGCAATAAAAGCCTCGTCCAGTGGTCCATTGCGCATGATGTCCACGACCGAACCACCCGACAGAAATTCCATGATAATCCTGCATTAGATAAAGCACCTACTGTCAGTTTGCATATTAATCCACCACTAAGACGCGTGCACTCACCATAGCTTCGTCCCCGCAATGAATGAGCCCGAATACGTCGTGAGTTGCTCGCATGAACACTGCGACAAGACGTGAATCTCCTACTCATCGCAGCAAAATGTATAGCAAACAATCAGCAAAATGCACAGTAAAGCATCAATGTAGCAGGAGAAAACCACACCTGCTGCACGTCCTCAATCTCGTCTGCCGCCGACTCGAGGTCGATGATCTTAATAGCGACCACCTCGTCCGTCTGAGTGTTGATCCCCTTAAATACCTCCCCGAAGGCTCCACCACCAATGCGCTCTACCAGCTCGTACTGCACCGTCGGGTCCAAACTACCGCTCATTAGAACCAGGACGCACGAGCTCAATCTAGTAGAGCTCGAGTTCTCAAATGGCATGTGCCCCCTTCAGCATTCACTTTCTATTGGTTGATAATCGCTTTACGACTGGCTGATAATTTTTGAGGCCATCTGATTGTAGTGCTCTTCCAGACGTTGGTACTCGGCCTCGAGGAAAGCTTTGCGGCGATCGGCGCCCATGCCGTCCAGCTCCTCTGTATGGAGGCGGAACAGCCGCTTCTTCACCTCAAGCCGAAATTTCTTGCGCTGCACCTCGTCACTCGGGCCGACGAACGTGAATTTGCGCGCCTCGTAGCAGGTCTGCACCTGCTTTTGTGTGAGCTTGAGTTTCTCCTGAACAGCGTGGATGTCGGCAGTCGTCAGCGCCGCTGTGCCACGCCCAGTGCCTCCAGTTTCTACACTTTCATCTGGGGACAGCGAGAAGAATCCGTGCTTGACGCAGTTCTTCAGGTCGACCAGGTCTCGTAGCTATAGGTGCCACACACATTGCTAAGCTTCCAGAGGAACAACAGCAGGCATGGGATTACGTACGCTCGCGAATGCTGGCACGGGGTCCTCTACAGTGAGTTCGTAAACGCGCTCGTTTGCCACAGCTTGCGCATGGATACAATGTACCAGACGCTCGGCATGACCTGCATCGTCACGTCTCAGTTAAACCCTCTCGCAACGCTAGCATGGTAGTCAAGATCCCACCTTGTCGTTGGTACGTCGGGAAGATGAGGGCCTGACAAATGCGGTGCGTCTCGTTTTGGTCGGGTTTGCAGTATGCAGCTTTCCGTCCGAGCGGATTGAAGAATTTGAAGACAGTGATGAACCCCACAGGACGAAAAGATCCGCTGGCAGCTTCCGTCCGCTCGTAGATCAAGTAAACCACCCATCGGGGGTCCGTAACATCAACTGCATCGGCTCCTGCAATGACATGTTTGTAAGACACTAAACCTTGCCATCAGCGGCACGTAGTCAACTCACCTTCGATAAACCACAACGACAGTGTCTGCAAGTTGCTTAAAAGCGTCTGGGCTGCCTCATTGTTTTCCAGTTTGCACTCGTAGATCTCAAAGCGGCGCTCTCCTTCAGCTTCTTCACCTTCTTTTGCCGGTGTTTTTATAGTGTACGACTCGATACACTTACCCGGTGGACCAGTAAAGTCTGTCGCTGCCTTGCGCAACGCAGTGATAAACGCGTCCTTGTCAACGACAAACCCCTGTGGTAGCGATGGTGTCAGCTTTGCGACGACATCATCTGCACTACATCCGTATATACACACAAGGTTAACACTATGCCTGCATTCCAATCACCAAGTTGCTACAGCACTCACGTGTCCTCTTTCTTCATGAATTCAACGTCCAGCAGCGCGTGGAAGTCAAATCCATTGAAAACCACCGACATCTTGAGATCTTCATAGCCGTCGACTACCTCATCGGTGCCGAACGCGTGGTACGTGAACTTAGGGGCAAACAACTCCAGCGTCTGAGCTTCAACTTGGTCGGCGTCGGTTGCTGCGGACACGAAACGATAGCTTTAGCACGACTAGGACTTGCAATTGCAATTGCCCATACCAATGGCTAGTGATGTGGCGCCATTAGATGAGGTTGAGTTCGCAAAGCGAACGCGCTTCACGGCCGGTGGCTCGGCCTCCGCTAGCCGCTTGGTTCCTGCCGATTCCATTGGCGCCATTTTTTGTATTCAGATCAAAATGGGATTTATGTACAAAACACAAGTCAGTAAAAAGTAAAATTCTCAAATAGCCTACTTTTGACGTAAATACTGGTATGATGAATAATTTGCATCAGTGGCTGTCCGTGAGTGCCGACAACTCTCATAACAATATTTGCGCTAGACATGGTGAGAGTGTGATAGTTCTGGAAGAGGAAGGAAGTGACCCGTTTTGAAATCTGCTACGTGTGCTTACGTACATCGTAGCAAGCATTGTATTGAGTGTGTTCTCGTCGGATTAAAGTATGCTCGCCAACTGCACCTTGGGCAAGCAGAAGTCGTACGACGGAATAGCGAATGACACGATCATGGCGACTTTAAACCAAGCGCGGACTCTCTTGTGTCTGCGACTTGACCTGTCTCAACGCCACATCCATCTTTATCAAACTCCATGTTCGTTGCTGAGAGCAGTTCTGTAGTGAGTAGTGTTAGATTTTCTGCTCGAATGTAGTTGATCCTCCTAACGAAAGTAGCACAATTGGAGCGGCAATGCAGCGTCTCTGGTTGGAATTGTACCAACTGTACGTCGTAGCTGATCGAAGTCGCTCGATCACGCAGTAGTGCACACTGGTGAGTTCCAATAACGTCGACACCTAAGCGACAACAAACGACGATAATCCGTTCAGTGCATTCTCCTCACCTTCTCGGCGAAAGCAAATTGTTGCTTTAAAGTGAACGCCATCTTCTCCAATTGGCATTCCTCTAGGCAAAGCTCCACCGCGCATTTAGCGCCACGGTCCGAGCATGAAGGTGAACACGGCCTTCGTTCGGTGGTTTACCACACCCAACCCTGCCCCATCTGCTCTTGCCCTTTGCAATTCATTCGTCATTCCGCATTCCGCCACCTTCATCAGGTATGGGGATGATATGCGTGAACCAAAACGAGGAGGCTAATCTCACCACCAGCACGCCACGCTGTGTGGCCGACTGGGCGCACACACAAGAGCAGGTGACCCACGCTGCCTACCTGCTGGCAGGTCTGGTGCTTATCTCGCTGCTCTGGACAGTCGCTTCGCGTCGCCAGCGCAAGTCACTGCGCAAGGGCGAACTCGGCTTCTCACTCAACTGCCGCAGATGGGCACGTACGTCCCGTACAGCTGCCATCATCGTAAGAAAACACAGTCAGTAGCCTTATTTACGCTGATACTGATCTCATCGTCTGCCGTCACCTACAGAACCGACCTGTTCAATTGCTCGTGTCCTTTGGCATTTTAGGCCTCACCATGTCCAGACTCAACTCGTACGACGTCACTGAGTGGTCCTACTACACGGTGCTGGGACTCTATGCTATCGCTATTGTGGACGACGTGGTTCGGTTCCTCGCGTCACGCTACAAACTTCTCTTTTGCTTCTCGCCCCTCACGCTACTGGAGCTGCTGTGTCTAGCATCGAACTTCGGTGTGGGTTTCGGCTCGGTGAAACTCATTGGAGGAGTGAGAACACGCACTTATTTGGACTTCTCGGTCATGAGACCGGTGTTTATGTTGAGGAGCTACTTGGAGATGGAGAAACACGTACCCAGATCGACCAAAGGCTGGATGATGGTTCGACTGGGAATCAAAATTCTGCTCATGATCATGGTCGGCGCATCAATCATGTTTTTTGTTGAAACGCTTGGAGAAATGCCGTTCTTCACCGATAACGGGTTTGCACATTTGTACAGCTGTAGCGATGGATCGGTCACGAGACACGAGTCTACCGAGTGTTCAGACGCAACGTGGTCTGTCATGTTTGCGTTTTACTTTACGGTGGTGGTATGTCGTCTGCAACTGGAGTCACTCAAAACGTTTACCATGTGCTAACTCTTCTGTTATCTTTTACAACTTCTTCTGCAGACACTTGGTACGGTTGGATACGGGGATAACGCACCCCAAACAGTGCCTAGTCGACTTTTGGCAATCATGTTTATCGTCATGGGGATCATTTTGTTCTCGATGGAAATCGATAACCTCATCAGCCTGTACAAGTTGCGTCAAATTGGAAATCCACCCTACACACCAAAACCGGATTCCAAACATGTACTCATTATCGGCAACCCGTCGTTTGCCCAGCTCTCGGCTATCCTGCGTGAACTTTTTCACGCTGATCATCTAATCGATACCGATTCACAGCAACTTGAAGCTGTTGTGCTAGGCGAACGTAAGTCTAAGTTCACGAAGCCTCTCATAGCGAAGCTTAAAGCGGATCCCATCTTTACATCGCGTGTAACATACATCGCTGGCAATGCTACCCGCTCAGAAGATTTGGAACGGTCCCTCGCACGAAATGCCAGAGCGGTGTTTGTGTTTCCGGACAAGCTGACAGGTGACACAGCAGCGGAAGATGCAATGAATATCATGCGTGTACTCGCGACGAAACGCTACGTTGGGTGAGTCATTACAATGACTTCATTATGTTAGCCATTGTCGCATCATCTGACTGTGTTTTGATCGTAGGCCGTCGGTGCGCTTTTTGGTGATGGTGCTACGCGCTGAAAGCGCTAGGCACATGCTAGCTGCTGGGGTACATCCAGACGATATTATCTGTGAGAATGTCATCAAAATGGGCTCCCTAGCTCAGAACACTGTATCCAACGGAATCTCAACGATGTTGTCAAACCTGGGATCGAGCCTCTCGGTTGACACGAGCAGCAAAACGGATGAAAGTTCAACTCCGCGACTCGCTGTAATCGGAAAGGACAAATCAATGGGCCCAGACATTCTAACAACTGATGTTGCCGAGAAGGAATTGTCAGAACGCAGCTGGATTAAAGAGTATTATGCCGGTGCAGCAAAGGAAATGTACCTCATTCATCTCTCAAAGGTACGGGCGTAGCACGACAATTATGTTGCGGAAACTGAGGCTTACCCCGTCAAACGATGTACTTGTGTTGACAGAGATACGCTGGACTTTCATTTTCCCAGGCAGCTACTCGAATTTTTCAAGAAACCTCAGGCACTGTATTGCTTATCGGTGTGGAAGTTATGTTTTCAGAAGAGGAGTCAAGTTTCCACAGCAACTCCGAGTCACGCGTGCTGTTAAATCCCGGTGAAAGCTTGCTAATGACAGAGTGGATTCAGTGCTATTGTATCGCTGACGACCTCGACCAAGTATTCAATTATAAAGTTTGCCCAGAGGAGGTCAGTCTAGAAGAAATGCGGCGACCTGGCAGTACTCCCACATTCATGAATCCGACCGGGGACGTGTTTCAGCCCATACTTTCTGCCGATCGTGATGATGATCTTCCCTGTGATGAACTGAGAAGTTTAACGGCGTACACAGCATACATGACCCCAAATTACGACTCGATGAAGCATCATAGTCCAGTAAGTTTCCTTGAGATGCTGCGAATGTTGTTGAACGGGCTGATAAGCTGACATTATTTGCGCTTGACGCTGGGTAGCTGACAACATCAAGGACAGGGTCGCTTGTACTGGTGTGAATACACCCTACCGTCTCCGCAATATTGTAAAATCTAACGTTTGTGGTTACTGTTGCTGGTTTTAGGATCGCTCTCTTGAGACTATCGCCCTCAATTTCAAGAATTCCAACCGGACCATTACAAGTGGTAATCCATACGAAAATCCTATTGGATTTCACGGTGGCGAGGCGACTCGAAACTCGCTGTCGTCTGATGTACTCCATACTCCACGACTCGACATCCTCTTACATCCAAAGCATATCGTGATTTGCAGCTTTCTGGGCGAGGAATCGTTGGAGAGTCTGCAATGGCTCATTTTACCACTTCGCTCTCCATACGCTACCACCCACCCTCCGATCACAATCTTGGATAGCTCGGAGCCGTCCGACATCCTGATGAGAACTCTTTCTGCCTTCAAAAATGTGGTAAGTTGTGAACATGCCGGTGTGGATTACAATAACGTCTAATGGTGATGATTCGCTTTGACGCAGTACTACGTGCGCGGAAGTCCCCTCGTTTACTCGGATTTGCAACGTGCCGGTGCAAAGGCGGCAGCTGCAGTTGTCGTACTAGGAAAACGAGCGAAAAATACCATCATTTCCGAATCTGCCTCAGAAGCTGAGCTGGAATCCAGCATCGCTGATGCAGAGGCCATATTCGCGACGATGCTGGTGGAACTTAAGATGGATTTTTCGAAAATCTTCACAGTTACCGAGCTCGCTGACGAAGCCAACTCGAAATTCATGGGCATGTCATTCCAGCTAAATCAGCTTTACACAGCAATGTCCAACAATGGCAGCGCAAGTAGCGGCGTCACAGCGGACATTTCGGGTATGGAGGTGCTCAAATTGTGGGACAACATTCTGCAGCACGATGCACCAGAACATAAGTCTGAAAAGGAGATTTTTGGTCTCCCGCTGTACATGTCGGGAAGGATCTTGCATCCAGAGCTGTGTGAAAATATGGTTGTGCAAACCTACTTCAACCCGTCAATTCATAAGATTGTCCGGCAACTGGTTGGAGGACCTCGGTGTACCGGTGTGATTCACACCTTTTCAGTCCCATGTGCGCTTCGGGTAAGATAGGACCACTTTCGTAGTTTCCCGGGCTGTTCCTTACCTTTATGGCGATTTTGTGTTGTACAGAAGGATTGCACATACGCCGACGTCTTCCACTCATTCGCTGTATCACCGTACTCTGGTATTTGTATTGGTATTTACCGCATGTCAACTCAAGCAATGGGATTGTCGAACCACGTGGAGTTGCCTATCGTTATCACGACCCCGAAAGCAGACCTCGAGATTCTGAGCAGTGATCGACTTTTTGTTTTGATCGGAGCGCATACTCTGGAGCGTGCAGCTACTAGGATTCAGAAGCGATATCGAACGTTCAAAGGGATTCCTAGTCCTGTGAAGAAGAAGAATGGTGGAAGGAGCGAAATTCATCACCACTAACTCAAACTCAAATTTGATGCAGTCTATTGGATGTTGCTTACCACGGTTTAAGAGCTCATGATCTTCGTCCTTTTTTCCTACTAGACTGCTTGTCTCCCTTTTGATGGCCAGATGCAGGCTGCTTTCGCTTCTTGTTGCTGCCTTTATGACCACTGTTGCCCTTGTCATTAATTTCCTTGTTATCCTTGTGGTTGCTGCTGCTGATGTCGCTGTTGGTGCTGACTAGGCCCTTGAATCCCCTTTTCTTTTTCTTAGAGCCAAGCATGTCATCCAGAGATGGTGTCAGTAGCAGGTAAAGTTTCTTGAGGATATCCATTGTGACTGGCTCGACAGGAAGAGTATCGTCAGACTTAGTTGTGTCCTCACCATCAGTCGGTGTTTCAGGCTGCACACGGTCTTCTGGCACGAAGATAAAAGTCAGTGAATCCCAGATCGGGAACGAGCCTTTTGAAAGCACCTTCTTGTTCGAGTATCCCGGGTATAAACAACGATCAAAGACAACAGACTGCTGGTGACGGAGCTTGTTGGTCTTGGCAATGTTTTCAATACCCCACTGGCCAAACGGCTTTTTGGTCTTGTGCGTCACGTGCACTTCACCCGTTGGCGTGAGTATCTGTGCCACATGCGCAAAAAAATCATTCAAAAGCTTCTTGTTGGTGTCCATTTCCTGATTCTGGCCGTCCTCTCCACGCGGCGCTCGGACGCACGGGAAGTTCCAGATGACACGGTCGAACTGACCCAGCGACTTCATCTGCTCGGCATCAGTGGCATCCACCTCGTGTTGCACCTTTACATGAGGCATCGCATTCAGTTCCTTAAGTATCTTTTCACCGTCCGGGTACGTCTCCAGCACCGTCTTCTTGCTCTCATGCGACGTGGTGACCAATTGAACGCCCGAGTCCGGACCGAGCGCTCGAGCGAGCGCCAAAGAGTACGAAAAGTTTCCGTCACCGACTGTCACTATGCGCTTCACTTGATCTGCGTCATACAGACCGATGCGGTGTCCAGGAGCTTCAATTGGTGGTGACATTTCCTGGTCATCGTTGTCTTTCATCTTGGCCATGCGTGGACACATCTCTGGTCGCACATTGGGCAGCAGTCCAGGTCGATTATGCAGCACGATCTTGTAGCAACACGCAATGCATCGGGTAAGAGCGCAGCGCAGCGTATCGCGATGCACGTGGAGCAGATGAAGGTCACGCCACTGGAGCTCCATGCTCTCCGTTATTGACTGGCAGCAAGATGTTGAAAGGCATTACGCTCCCTCGCTTGAATGACACTAGATGACGTGGTGCACACAATATTTCAAACGTCATCGATAAAACCTCGCATTCTTTTCTCCCGAGGTTTTTCCTATAAATCAGACTTTGACCACATCCGAGCCAAGAAGGCGGAAGAGGCGAAGGCATTCCCCAAGTAGACACGTCGCCATGGACCAGTTGATCCCCATCATCAACAAGCTGCAGGACGTGTTCAGCGCCATCGGCCAGTCGCCCATTAACCTACCGCAGATCGTCGTCATCGGTAGTCAGAGCAGCGGCAAGTCGTCGGTGCTAGAGAACATTGTAGGCAAAGATTTCCTACCGCGTGGCTCGGGTATCGTCACTCGTCGTCCCCTGGTGTTGCAGCTCTACAATTCGTCAGCTACGATCCCCGTGGAAGATGCAGAAGGTGCCGAGACGGCTGAGGAATGGGGCGAGTTTCTGCATCTTCCAGGACAGAAGTTCACCGATTTCAATGAGATCCGTCGCGAGATTGAGAAGGAGACAGACCGCATCACGGGCAAGAATAAAGGCATCAGCAACAAGAGCATTAACCTCAAGGTCTTCTCTCCACATGTGCTCAACCTCACACTTGTGGATCTCCCTGGTATCACAAAGGTGCCGGTGGGAGACCAACCTGTGAATATTGAGGAGCAGATCCGGGACATGTGCACGGAGTTCATCTCGAACCCCAACTCGATTATTCTCGCAGTCACATCGGCTAATACGGACTTGGCCAATAGTGATGCGCTTAAAATGGCACGAGAGATTGATCCTGATGGGCAACGCACCATTGGTGTTCTCACAAAACTGGATCTAATGGACGATGGAACCGATGCCATGGACATGCTTCAGGGACGTGTGATTCCACTTAAGAGAGGCTACGTGGGTGTCGTGAACCGCAGTCAAGCGGACATCAACTCCAAACTATCGATTCGCGACTCGCTGTCCAAGGAACAGAATTTCTTTAAAACGCACCCGGCATACAGAGCCATTGCCTCCAGGATGGGGACGCAGTACCTCTCCAAAACGCTCAATACGATTTTGATGCACCACATTCGTGACTGTCTACCGGATATCAAGTCCAAGATCAGCAGCATGATCACAGATCTTGATCAGGAACTTGGTGAGATGGGTTCTCCCACAGAACAGATGACGGCCACTGAAATGGGTGGATGTTTGCTCAACCTGCTTTCGCATTTCTCAAGCAACTTCACCAACTCGCTGGATGGCCGTAACCACCAGCTTGTGGAAATGGATGAACTCTACGGCGGCGCGCGCATCAACTACATTTTCAACGAAATCTTTTCCAAGTCCTTGCGTGAGGTGAACCCTTTTGATGGACTCAGCGACGAAGACATCCGTACTACTATTCGCAACGCCAATGGTCCGCGTCAGTCACTGTTTGTTCCTGAAGTGTCTTTCGAGTTGCTGGCGAAGCGTCAGATTAGCCGCTTGGAACAACCTGGTTTACAGTGTGTGGATCTTGTTTTTGACGAGCTCCAGCGCGTGACATCACAGTGTGAGACTATTGAGCTGACGCGCTTTCCTGAGCTGCGTGACCGTGTCATGGAAGTAGTGAACGGCATGCTACGTGCTTCGTTGATTCCGACCCAAGCGATGATTCAGAACCTCATTCAGATTGAGTTGGCCTACGTGAACACAAACCACCCTGACTTCATTGGCGGCAGCCGTGCAGTGGCTCAATTAATGGAGAAAATGCAGCGCGAGACGATGGCATCTGCTGGAGCACCTACCAACAATATGATTAATCAAGATCCGCGCCGCGCAGGACAAGTACCCAAGCAGAACGCCGCTCCTTCAGGCCACGCAGGAACAGCAGAGGAGAAACAAGAAGGCAACGGACTCCTGTCATTCTTCGGCGGAGGTCGAAAGAAAAGTGGTGCGGACACCTCTGTTAGCTCAAAGCCTGCAGTTGTTAAGCTTCCTCAGGTACCAGTTAGCATGCGGCAAGGCGATGACCCGACAGACCGAGAACGCATCGAGACGGAAATCATTAAGAGTCTGCTTGCATCTTACTTCGATATCGTGCGGAAAAACTTCCTGGATTTGGTGCCTAAGGCCATTATGTGCTTCATGGTGGGGCACTCGAAAGAAAATATTCAGAACGAGTTGGTGTCTTCGCTCTACCGCGAGGACAAACTCACGGAGCTTTTAGCGGAGACAGGTGATATTGCGGCTCGGCGCTCGAATTGTGATGAGATGCGAACGCTACTGCAGCGCGCCTTAGAGATCGTGAATGAGGTTCGCGACTTCAATACATTTAAGTGAAGCAGCGGCATTTTATCAAGGCACCAAGAACGTACAAGAGAAGGTCAGTGTCGTAGCCGGTCAGTGAAGAGGTAATGTGTCAAGCAGCATCGTGGCCGGAGTTGGTGATACGAGAGGCAGACAACAAATATCCCACAAAGTTCCTTATACACTTTTCGTTTTCCTATATTGTTTACCTCAGATGTTATGAACTCGCTAGCTTATGGTAAAATCTGATACTGGTGTTCCAGTACGCACTTCAACTCCTGAAGCTGTTTGATCTTCTTCACCAAGCAGCTCGTGATTCTTCCCATTTTCTGTACTAGGATTACAGGTTGCAGCATTCGTGCTCGAAGTTCCTTCACCAAAAATCTCATCAAACTCTGCGTCATACTTTTCAGTGCTGGGCTGAAAGTTCGGTATGTCTCCTGAGGATAGACCTCTTTTGGCACTTGTGTCGGAAGTCGGCTCATTTGATGTCAGGGTATCACCAAAAATCTCATCGAACTCGTCATCCAAACTAACGTCACCTGTTTGTTTATCAGTGCCGTACTCAGCCGCCTCGTCAAACTCCTTCGTATCCGATAACTCGTTGACAGCTTCAAAAGTTACATTCGGGCTCTTCAGATCTTCATCAATAGAATCGACATCAATCTTCGCACAACCATAGCCACCAGCATGTGAACCGAAGCTTTCCGCAATTTCAACATCACATATCAAGCCGACGGCTAAAGTTTCTAGACGCCGTGGTTGGCGCGTCCACGTCGACCGGCTTCGCGTCGCCACCGAATGACCCATGCCGTTCCGCCTCAGCACCACTGCCAAACGACGCATGCCGTTCCGCCTCAGCAACACCGTCTGGAGGACCGAAGTCCGACGCCGTACTAAAGTCCGCTGCAGGTGCGCTGAAATCGGTCGGTGCCGCACCGAAGTCGGTGGACGTAGCACCGAAGTCAGAGGACGGAGCACCGAAGTCCGTGGAGAACGACGTCTCCTCCGTCTCGTTCACCGTGGTCGCGGACTGCGTCTCGACCGTGAAGGTCTGGTTTGTACCAGAATCCAAGATCTGTGTGCCATTTCTATCTATGCAATCTTGGGCTATGTGTAATTCTGGTGTTTTTTCCTCTTCATGAGTCATTGGATATTGTATTGGTTTTGATTCCGTTGTTGATTTGGTGAACGAGTTGTTTTTGCTTGGTGTTGGCTCTTGATCCGTTTCATTGGTTGAACTTGTGAAGTTCACCGAACTGTTTGATGTGGTAGAGTTCCCGAAAAAGTTCTCGCTGCCATCAAACTTTTCCAGCTGTGCGTCATCTGTATTTGTCTCTCCCCAAGCAGCAAACGAAGTTTCCCCTGCTCCAGAAAAATCCCCGAAAAATGGGTCTTCAGTATTGGCTGGTTGGGCTTGCTCCTTTACACTTACTTCGTCGCCCCAGGTCGAAAACATTGATGGTGATGAATCCACGGAGGTTTCGGTATTGGTGTGCACTCCTGCATTGTCAGCGTCGTTCCAGGTACTTTCGTCAAATGAATTATCAGCAGGGATATTGAAGTCGACAAAGGGGGCGTTTGCTGTCTCATTCTTCGTTGCAACGCTGCTCCAACCAGTGAAATCGGATCCTGTCGCACTCTCGCTACGAACTGCGTCGGCGAAGGGGTCATCTGGCACTGTGTTTTCCATTGAGCTATCAAGCTTCCATGTTGTGGATTCATTACGAGCTCTGGAGTCCGAGAATGGATCTTCATCAGTGACAGGTACAGCTCCCCCAGCTGTAACTCCCGAAAAGGGGTCGTCATCTAGAGCAAAAGGTTGTTTTTCTGAGTCAATAGCAATCGGTAAACTTCTTCGTGGATGCCGTGACGCTTGCTGAAGAAAGGTCAGCGTTGAGTCAATCTGCTGAGCGAGTGAAGTAAAATCTTGCGCTCGAGCTTCATAGCATAAATGTGATAGCGCTCGGTAACTCAATCGCTTTGATGTACAGGTCTCTAGCAGTGCCTGTTTCGTGAGGCGCAAGAGCAGTTGATGACTCCACGCCTCAGACCGAGCAGCATAACGCATTCCTCCTTCCCGGTTGCTGAGAAACTGCAGAGCGCTTTGCTTGACTACAACGCTATCTGGAGCAGCGGTGTCCGTAGGCGGGCACTGATAATCAAGCACATCGTTGATGGATGAAAAGACGGCATCACCTAAGGGTTCAAGACATTCTCGAAGAGCAGTGTGCCAAATTGCGGTCAGTAAAGCAGCGTGCCACACACATGGTCGCATCCGAAACCACGTAAGTATTACACGAAGACACCCCGAGAGTAGTGGAGTCTCGACTTCATACCCATACGATTTTACAGTGGTCACACAACGGCGAAATAGCGTCCAGGCAATTGCAACGCGGCGTTCCGGCTGAATACGGTTGCACGGAAGTGCTTCGAGCTGCCAAAAGAGATTTATCCAGTCACCATCACTGTTCCCAATCTGCTCGGTACCTCTGCACCAACGTGGTAATAACCAAACATAGGCTCGAAGAGCTTCACAAGCCACAAATGCGTTGCTATGCTCTGTTAGCAACCGAACGCGCATCGTAAGCTGACTTAAATAGGTTGGAATCGCCATCATCTGCCCCGACGACGCACTAAGTTGAAGCACAGCAGCGTCAAAACGTTCTGCTACAAACTGCACAGCTCGACACACACGATGAAGTGTGACGGTATTGTTTACTGGTTTTGCTGAATCATTAGAGGCCGGAAGTAGAGACAGCAACGCAGCCGTCGCCAGCTCAAAAATGCACTTCAAGCCCCAATTAGGTTGTTTACGAAGACTAGTCTCTGGTGAAGCTCCCTGCAACGCCTCCTCGATAGCCACCAGCAGTACTGCTGGCACTGCAGTTGCTTTGGTAACTGGGTTATCAGCCGCAGAAGCTTGAACGACGTCCATCAGATACTCTTGAAGCTGCGCTGATAGTGCGTTCGACACAACAAAGCCTTGAAGAGCAGGATTCTGATCAGAGGCCTGCAGTTGAGCTGTACCACACGATGATTCTACCAGCGTCGAAGAGAGATTTAAGGCCCCAGTGGCATTATTTGATGGATTTTGCTGCTGTTGTTGATGAACTGGCAAGCGGGCCATTTGGCCGCATATCCGCAGCAGATACACAGAAGTCAAGGAGTCCCCACCAAGTAAAGTACTGGGTCGTGCCTTCAGCAAGTATAATTCAATTGCTTTGGCCACTGTCTTTGCATTCGACGGTCGATCTTCGTTTAAAGTTGACGACATCAAAAGTGTCAACAGTGTTTTCGCTGCATGACGAGACGCAGTAGCTGCCGGCGTCATAAATGCTAGTTGTGTCAGCTTCTCAACTGCAAAAACTTGCTCATCGGGAGCTGTATGGAAGCGCAAGGCATGGCAAGCTCCAGCCACAGCTCCAAACTGTGCTGGTGTCGGAGGAGGTAAGAGCTTTCCCTTCGCATCCACTGGGTTTTCAACAAAAGCAAGCACCGGAGACTGTTGCAGCAGTGTAGTAGTGTATGTCACTAGCTGCTCTCTGTTGCAGAAAACTCGGCAGAGTTGTGCGTACACTCGAAGTGTAGCTCGCTGTCTTGGCAGCAGCAGCCCTGATGGAGTCATCACGGCCGTCTCCAGCGTCAACAGGAAGTTCGTCAGTACTTGATGTGCTGGGTCAACACTCTGTTCCTGGTCCATCAGTCTCATCGCCATCTCCTTCTGAATCTCGAACTGGTCAATGAGCCGCGCCAAGAGGCACAACGCGATGCGGGCGATGCGCTGGTGCTCGTCCTTGAGCAACACCACTTCCTTCTTGTCCTTCAGCTGTGGAAGCAATGTACACAGACCGCTGAGCAGCGACTGTGGAATGCGTGAGCCTCGCGCCGCCGACGTATAGAAGAAGGTGAGCGCACGCAACACGTCCGCCATCTTGCGCGACGCCACATCCTTGCCACTCAACAGTTTGGCCAATTCATTCAGCAGCTGCTGCTCCGACGAACACTTGCTTCGCAAGTACTCGTTCATGGACGAAACTTGGTCAATGGGAAGGATCGCGTCGCTTCAAGATCAGTCAGTAAAACGAGGCAGGACCTCGTTTCAGTGACCCGACCGTTGCTGTCATTATGTGATTATGCCATCGCCTTCCTAATGGCACTTTTCTTCCTCCTTCATCATTCATTGCTCGTCAATAGAGATGTAGCTAGACGTTGTGGCTAGCTCTCAGTCTACTTGTCTCGGAGCTCAATCTTCATGCGATCCTCGTAGCTTTGTTTCTTTTTTTCCTGCTTCTCTCCAGCAGCCAAGGCGGCACCACCCGCCAGTGCGACGACTGTCGCCGTTTGCAAGACTACACGTGCTTGCATGAACTTGTTGCCCAGTTTGGACTGGCCGCGCTGGAACGTCACTAATCCACCAAGCAACACGGCTGTCGTGAGCGCGCAGCCTAATGGCACGAGCGGGTCTTCCTTCACACGCGTCCATAGCGACTTCTTGCCGCCATAGCGCTCGTCTTCCATCCAACTGAAGTCCCCGACAGCGTACACACGTGGCGGCTCGGCGGTGTTCCGGTCCGAACGCATCGTGATTCGAGTCTAAAGTAGTGAAAGCTCTGGTAGATCAGACAAATCCGATTGTGCATCACTGTTCCGCTGTTGCATATTCTGAATATGCTCATTGGTCAGAAAAAGATAAGTAAAAAATCAGGATTGGAGGAAATTCAGCATTGAAGAATCACGGGTCTGACTGATGGACTCGATCCTTCAGTATGCCTCCTCTCCATCGCCACCTTCGTCGCCATTGCGCTGCAATGACTCTCCCAGTCGCTCAGCCTTATCAAGTGATACACAGAAACGACGACTGCTAGTTGCGCAGCGCTTCGCTGGTCAGCGACGAGCGTTCGCGCATCACAGCACGACTGAGGAAGATGCCTTTGGATTCCGCGGATACGTAGCCAAGCGACGACGGCGCACTCGCATTGAAGCCCATTCTTCTACTTCCACCGCAAAGGAGGCAATAGCAAATGAGAAAATGTCATTATTTGAGCCCAATGAAGAGATCTCGAACTTGTCGACAGCCGATTCCAAACATGAGAGGATACTTCCGTTGCGAGGACAGAACCGAAGTCGGTTTATCGGTCACAGTAAGGCGGTAAACGAACTGCAGTGGCATCCAAAGTATTCACACTTGTTCTTGTCGGCATCTATGGACGCCACCATGCGTATTTGGAAAACTTCGGTGGATGACAGTGGACGATGCCAACGTGTGCTGAAGCACCATTCACTTGGTGTGAAAAGTGCAAAATGGTCGCTTGATGGCAGGCGAATATTTTCGGGTGGATATGATGGGATAGCGTGCTACGTGGACGCTGAAACCGGTCAGACACAGGAACTACGTAGACCCGACGCTGGTACAACGATCGCAAATATTGAACGCGTCACGACTGTGTGTTTACATCCACTGGAGCCAAATTCAGTGCTGCTCGGGACTGACAAGGGGTGTATTTACTCTCATGACATCCGTGAGAAAACGCCACAGCACCCTGTAACGATATATACGAAGTCGTTTGGTGATGTACATGACCTGCTATTCGTCGGTGATAATGGCCAACAATTTGTGTCTAGCACTGGAGTTATGCAACGTGATGCCAGCAACCAGACACTGCTAGTATGGGATTGGCGCTCCGCTACGTTACTATTCGATCGCCTAGACGACAACATGCTGGCGCACACTTGCTTACGAGCCCACCCGAGCAAGCCATACTTTGTGGCGCAATGTAGCGGTAACTACGCGTCTCTTTATTCTGCACGTGCTCCGTATAAGTGTCTAAAAGGTCCCAGTGTGGGCGGACACCACCCTCCGCTTCGTTTTTCAGGAGGCCACGAAGTTGAAGGCTACAGAATTCAGTGCAGTTTTTCTCGTGATGGTGCACTGTGGGCCTCAGGAGATGCTAACGGGTGCGTGGTGATCTATCAGTCGACAGGCAAGCGTGAATTGGTGGAAAGCTTCCAGCTTTACAGGCGACGCACAGCCTGCATTTGTGCAGAATTTCAGTCATCCTGCGCAGAAAGTTTGGGATCCAATCACTTCCTCCTTACTGGAAGCAGTGCTGGCGACGTTGATGTGTTTCAATAACGTAGTATCGTGCAACTAGGAGATTCATCGTTCTGTTTACTATTATTATGAGCCCTCTTCCTCATGATGATCCTCATCATCGCTTTCTTGGACGTGCTTGTACTGTTGTGCTTTAGCCATCGCCTCAGCAGCTCGAAGTTTGCGTTCAACATTTGAGCGGCGTCTATCAGTTCGCGGGAGCAGTTTGCGTGCAGCTGTGAGATGCTTCACGGCTTCACTCCAAGCTTCGTTTGGCGTTAAAACACTATCGGCATAGATCATATGTGTCTCCCAGTTCTTCGGACGCAGTTTGAACGAACGCTGAAAAGCTGCGACAGCCTGCTGATAATCTCCTAACGCTGCAAATGTACGGCCATATGTGCACATCAAAATGCTCCAACTCGTTTTTTCGTACTCAGGAATCTCGCTTAAGGCGCTCTCCACGATTGTCTTAGCACGTTCAGGGTCTAACGACAACTCCAGCAACGCACGCATATTCCACACAGATGCATCCGATTGATCAATTTTGAGTGCCTTTTCCAACGCCACACGAGCAGCTGGAAACCTTCGGTTCCGCTGCTCAATCTTAGCGAGTTCAACAAGCAGAGGTGCATCGTTGGGCACGTGCTGGCTTGCCAAGGTGAGCACTGAGCGCGCCGCTTCATAATTCTTCAATCTAGCTTCGACACGTGCGAGAGCACGCCACGACTCGATGGCTGTTGGCTGCACTTTGGTAGCCTCGTCGTAAAGTTCTCGTGCATTGTCAAGCTCACCATGCTGCTCTTCAAAGTCTCCAAAAGCGTGTAATATTGGGCCAGTGTGCTGCTGAGTCTTGAGCGCATTCTCGAATATTTTGCGTGCATTACGCATACGACCGCGCTTTTTGTACAAAACGGCAAGCGACATCATGGTTGGCACATGATCGGGATGCTGTTCCAAAGCCTCTACATACAACCCAACGGCTGCGTCTTCGTTGCCTAGCTCCTCCTCCATTTTTGCATACGAGTTGTACGCTGATGGCTCCACGTACAGACCACCATCAATGAGTCGACGGTAAGCACGACGTGCCTCGTATACATCACCAAGCTTGAAATGGGCCATGGCGCCAAGAAGAATAAGCCACTTGTGTGTCGGGAACCGATCAAATGCGGTCGAGATCACCGCCAGCGCATTCTTGTACAGTCCAGCATCGTATTCAGCTTTGGCCCATGCGTGCCAAACTTGACCTGTCGCTCGCGGATGAGAAACAGCGTTCTGAAAAATACTCCGTGCTAGACCAACATGCTGACGCTTGGCCTCAAAGACGCCGTAAGCTTGCATAATTAGCACGTCTTTCGGGTGTTCATCCAATAGTTCCTGAAACCTCTCACGAGCTTCATCGGGATGTCCCGCCTGCACCTCCCATAATGCCATTCCCAGCCCCGCCATTGGATTGTGCGGATCCGTAGCCAGAATCACCTTAAAGATACGTTTGGCTTCCTGCAAATTCTTTGCTTCCAGCTCCATCGATCCCCATGACGTCCACAGTTCGGCATCAAACGAAATTCGAGACGCTTTGGAGAAGATCATGCGTGCTAATCCGTAGTTGCCCGCTTTCCACTCCTGTACTCACATCATATCATACAACAGTTAAGATTTTGATAAATCTACGATAGATCTACCTAACCGTCTTACCATAACGCCCCACTTGTTCCACATGCCCATATCTTTGGGATAACGGCGTTGCAGCACATTGCGGAACAGATTACGCGCCGTAGGAACGTCTTCTCGCACCAACTCGTTCAGTGTAGGCTCCGGTCCCTGCCATCGACTCTTTAGGCCATCAAGATACTTGACATCAGGCTCCCACGGCGTCTTGCCAGATAACTCGCTAAACTTCTTTTCCACCTGACGCGCGTAATCTTGGCCCTCGTACAAAGCGTCCATAGGTCGGTAGCTAGAAAACAGACGTCCGTGTATTTGTATGGCAGCTACAGCCGCGCTGCCGTGCCGCGTCAGCGCTTCGGGACGGCGCAGCGGACGTCCGACCAAGCGCCCCAAGCCTCTCATTTGAATGTTAAACAATTGAGTGACGTGACATTAAAGTGGATTCGAATATCCGGATGGTATCCGGAATCAAGTTGTGTAATCCACACGAATCACGAACGACGCGTTTGAACCAGTCAAATGCCTCGAGGAGCTCCCGACTGGAGGCAATCGATGCTCATTACGTAAAAGCTTCGTTCCGAGGACTCCACCGTTTACAAGTATCATGTCGGCTGAGGAAGTTGTGGCAGAGGTTGAAGTGCCCAAGGAGCTGGGAGAGATGGACGCCCTCAAGGAGGTGCTCAAGAAGGCCCTTATCCACGACGGTCTCAAGCGCGGCCTGCACGAGGCTGCCAAGGCCCTGGACTCGCGTCGCGCCCGTCTGTGCTGCCTGGCCCAGGACTGCGACGAGCCCAGCTACAGCAAGCTGGTGCGCGCTCTGTGCGAGGAGCACGGCGTGAACCTCATCCTGGTGCCTTCGGGCAAGCAGCTCGGCGAGTGGTGCGGTCTGTGCAAGATCGATGCTCTGGGTGAGGCCCGCAAGGTCGTGTCCACGTCGTGCGCCGTCATCACGGACTTCGGTGAGGAGACCCACGCCCTGAACGTGCTGCTGGACTACCTCAAGCGCCAGGGCGAGAACTAAGCGTCAGCTTAGACGGTGAACTAGGAGATCAAGTGCAGGTTCGAGTAATTATGCCCACGATCGTAACATGAACTCCCAGGGAGCCGCTGGCATGCTAGCGCTGTCCATTGGGCACTGAGGCTTCTGTCGGAAGCTTTTACACCATCACCAGTGTTCTTGCTTGGTTTGTGTATGAATGCAGATACAGGCCGACTAACGAAGAATTTGGTGTCACTTAGTTCAATTATCTTGCTGCTTAGTAGCTAAACGCATTTGTCCAATCAATCATGTGGCACGCGCATTCCAAGCTCGTCTCCTTCATCCGGAGTGCACGAAATTTCACTACGCGTATTTTGCGCTACAGGAAAGGCTTTGTCATGGCGATGACAGCACCGCGACGGCTAAACTTGCAGCAGTGCTTTTTGCTGAGTGTTTCGTCGTCTCCAACAGGAATGTCCAGCCCATCACTGAACCTTATTTTCCTCTTGTCGGACCATGACACAGAGCCGCAAAGTCGAGTTGCCATGGTCCCACCACAACCAGTGTAGGGTCCCACCGGGATGCTAGGTCAGAATGCCACTTGGATGCGCCACATCCTGGCAGGTGAACTAACCATGTCACTGTAACGGCATGATCTAGTCACTTACCAGGAGAGGGGCAACCGTCTCCTCACATTTGTCCAGCGCTTTGTGTACAAGGTAGAGCACCGATCATCGCTCATGTGGTGACTTATCGAGGAAGCGACGCTGTTTGGCCCGGTTCAGCGGTGGCATCTGGGTATCTGCGTTGCGACCGTGTACGTCGTACATCGTAGATGCCCTCATGTACTTGAATTTTCCCTGTGCGATGGGTTCCTCCATCGTTTCATCAGGCTGGATCTGACGCATACTCATCAGGAATGGGTGCTGCATAGCCTCAGTAGGCGTTATTCGCGTATCCGGGCTGCACAAAAAGCAATAGCTAGTTAGCTACGCACGAGTAATAGCAAAAATACCGGTGTAAACGTACTTAAAATCCAACATGCGCATAACGAGATCATGGAACGCAGGGTACTGCTCTGGGCTGTGGTTCAATGTGCCATACTTGTCAGCACTCGCCAGGATTTCTGCTAGAGTCTTCGTAGTCTCAGGAATCTGCATAAGACAAAAACAAGATCAGCAAGGCATATAGGTAGGTAGGCAGGTAGGTAGGTACCCACGGTTTAAATCAAACCAGCTACTCACCACATCAACTCCCTTAGGTGGTACGACCTTGTGCACCTTCAGACGATAGTCAACCCACTTGTTGTTACCTTCGCTCATCACAATCTCATCGAAATATTCCCGTCGATAACTGGGATTGGCACGGGTAATTAGCTCCCGCGGCGGCATCCCCAATACGTTGATGATTCGGTGCAGTTGGTCTGCCGAGTCATAACCACAGAACAGAGGCTTGCCCGTGTGCATCTCCACCAAAATGCAGCCAAGGCTCCACATGTCAATAGCAGCAGTGTAGCGCATGCCCAACAAAACCTCAGGAGCTCGATAAAAGCGGCTTTGCGTATAGCGATGAATCTGAACATTTAACAGAGCAATTGTCAGGCTTAAAAATGTAAAAAAAATTGTGAAAGTCATGACGCACCTGATTCCGCGACAGACACGAGCTGCCAAAGTCGATCAGCTTTAACGAGCTGTGACCGTGCGAAACGAGCAGAATATTCTCCGGCTTTAGGTCACAGTGAATCACGTTCACGTTAGGATGGCGCATGTACTCCAGCGCCTTCAGAATCTGCCGAGTGAACTTTCTCAGTAGTTTTAAGCTGATGCCGTTGAAGTTGGTTCCACGCAAGACGTCAAAGAGATTCGGTCCCAATCGCTCGAACACCAAACACTGATGTCCTTTGTGCATGAACGCGTCCGTGAGTCGCACTATACACGTTGAAAAAAAAAGCATTTTACGATTAGCGCCATCGCATCATAGCGGCTTTTGGATGTTTCTCTCCGAGAATAGATCCCGAAACGAGCCTCGAGTAAGGAGAAGGGTGACGAAGAACAACGTACCAATGTGGTTGGTAGCATCATGCTGTTGTGGTAGATGTAGTTGCTGCAAGATGTTGATCTCTGTCTGCGCCTGCTCTGTGTACTGCTGTTTCTTCTGAACGATCTTGATGGCCACAATTTGCTTCGTCACGAGGTCCTGTGCCTCCACCACCTGTCCGAATGAGCCCTATAGCACTAAAGAGTCAGTCTCGTCCTTTCAAACCTCCTGTGACTAGCCGTACCGCGCCGAGCTTGCGACCGCGCACAAGATAGCGACCGTTGCCGAACATCTCCTCTCCAGTCTCGGAGAAGACGTAGTTGGCAGGAACCTTCTTCTTCTTCTTCGTCAGTGCGCCCGTAGGCTTTGGGTTGTGCTTCCTGTAGTAGTTCTGCAACACAAGTGTCGGTTAGCAACCTGTTTTCGGTCGTTGCGCGACTTCTACGCGGCTTTAGGCGACACGCGACGCACCACATTGATGACGTTTAGTGTGCGCATAAGCCCCCGCGTGAGCTGGTGGCGGGGCGTGTCCTTGAGCGGCCGCCTGGGCGCGGCGGCGCCGTCCGTGATCTCCATCGCCTGCGGCTACTCTGGCTGCTGCGCTGTGTCGGTTTGAGCGCCAAGAGAAAAAAAGGGAGCGAGCGCGGCCCGCCGTTTTCTCCCGAGGTTTTAAGGTTTTTCGGTGATAAACCTGGCGTATAGCATGACATGCAGTTTGGTGGTATCTCCGTTTTGCGCGGGCTTTATATAGGAATCAAGAGTCAAATGGGGTCGTGGGAAGGTGGGAGTGGCTAGTGCCTGGATGCGATTTGGCCCATGTCCACACTGTCGCGTACGCGTGCTTGTAGGGCGGCAGCAATAGGGCTAATGTAGTCGAGCCTTTTCCACGACGACGCGGGTTTTCCCGCGCTGACGGACATACAAAAACGCAGTCTAAATCTCAGACAGACGCCTCTTCAGAGAAGGGTGTCCATGTCGGTGATCGATGGACAGCGCCACATCACATGTTGGCGTCGGAGATTTGGCCTTGTTTAGCTCTAGCACGCTTCGCGCGTGT
>PCFV01000350.1:0-32297 GCA_002812785.1 Phytophthora litchii | reverse complement strand
TCTCATTGGTCACAAATCCAAATACCATCTTCTCATTGGTTAAAACGCACTTAAAACATTCAAAACCTTTTCCCGCCTCATTCCCCAATTCGACAGCAAGCGCCCTCATAACGTTTCTTGTCGCCCCGGAACTCCCACTTCTCGACTCTCGTCCAACCTAAAAGCCAAGTATCATGCGTGAGATCCTCTCCATCCACCTCGGCCAGGGCGGTATCCAAGTCGGCAACGCCTGCTGGGAGCTCTACTGCCTTGAGCACGGCATCCAGCCGGACGGCCAGATCCCCAGCGACTCCAACGCCATGGGAGACGACTCGTTCTCCACCTTCTTCTCCGAGACAGGTTCGGGCAAACACGTCCCGCGTGCCGTGTTCGTGGACCTGGAGCCCACCGTGTGTGACGAGGTGCGCACCGGAACGTACCGCCAGCTGTACCACCCAGAGCAGATCATCTCGGGCAAGGAAGACGCTGCCAACAACTACGCTCGTGGCCACTACACCATCGGTAAGGAGGTCGTAGACCTGGTGCTGGACCGTGTGCGCAAACTCGCCGATGCGTGTACTGGACTGCAGGGATTCATGGTGTTCAACGCTGTGGGTGGAGGCACCGGTTCGGGTCTCGGTTCGTTGCTGCTCGAGCGTCTGTCAGTGGACTATGGACGCAAGAGCAAGCTCGGCTTTACGATCTACCCGTCGCCTCTCGTGTCGTCGGCTGTGGTTGAGCCGTACAACTCGGTGCTGTCGACGCACTCGCTGTTGGAGCACACGGACGTGGCCATTATGTTGGACAATGAGGCCATTTATGACATCTGCCGTCGTTCGCTGGACATTGAGCGTCCGTCGTACGCCAACCTCAACCGTCTCATTGCTCAGGTCATCTCATCGCTCACGACGTCGCTGCGCTTCGATGGTTCGCTAAACGTTGATATCAACGAGTTCCAGACGAACTTGGTGCCGTACCCGCGTATCCACTTCATGCTCAGCTCGTACGCTCCAGTTATCTCAGCTGAGAAGGCCTACCACGAATCGCTGTCGGTGGCTGAGATCACTAACAGCGCCTTTGAGCCGACCTCCATGATGGCTAAGTGTGACCCTCGTCACGGCAAGTACATGGCTGCTTGTCTGATGTACCGTGGTGATGTTGTGCCGAAGGACGTGAATGCTGCCGTGGCCACCATCAAGACCAAGCGCACCATCCAGTTCGTGGACTGGTGCCCTACAGGCTTCAAGTGCGGTATCAACTACCAGCCGCCGTCAGTGGTTCCGGGCGGTGACCTGGCTCGTGTGCAGCGTGCCGTGTGCATGATCTCGAACACGAGCGCTATTGCGGAGGTGTTCTCTCGCATCGACCACAAGTTCGATCTGATGTACGCCAAGCGTGCATTCGTGCACTGGTACGTGGGTGAGGGTATGGAGGAAGGCGAGTTCTCTGAGGCTCGCGAGGACCTCGCTGCTCTGGAGAAGGACTACGAGGAGGTGTCTGCCGAGACCGCCGACGATGACATGAAGGACGAGGACTTTGGCGAGGAGTACTAATTTTGCTTTGATCCACAGACGCACTTGCGAGTTGAAGACAGTCAACAAGTTTTTAATGCGAACGTGTGGATGTGAATACACGAATTGTGCAAGTCTGCTTGTGTCTTGCATGAACCTTCCGGTGATACCATTGCTATTGACTGTCACTTCAACTTTTCTCTGATTGGCCTTTTCTTCCCTGAATTACACATTTCATTGGCGGAAAAGTTTGGTATATAAACGCTATAGAAGTGCAACAGCTGAGTGGCGGCGATGCCATTCGGCATTGACACGAGCCATGACGGGGCCGGAGCACGAAGACGCACGCGTTGATACCGGCGGTGCAATTGCCAGTCGCTTGGTGAAGAAGGTCAAGATATCTCTAGATGTGTCCAACGACAACTCTTGCAGTCCTCGTGCAAGACTGGAGCATCCGCTGGGTGTGAAACCCATTGGCAACTACTTCGAGGACGTCGTCAATGGCGTCGTGGAGTGTCGTGCATCGGGTCTCGGTCGTCTGGCAATGATGCAGGACAGTCAGCTATTGTCGTTATTGAACTACTGCTCGGCGACGGACCTGGCGAACCTGGCGGCATGTAGTCGTGCTGCTTACGTGTATGGCACACATGACGAGCTCTGGAGAGTGCTGGTGCTCGAGGAAGTGGAAGGACAATTCGAGCCCAAACCGACGTGGAAAGCCACATATCTGAAGACAAAGTACGGTGACAAGGCAAAGGTCGGTACCCCTATTCGTGTTCAGGGGGTGTACTCGGATCTGCTCTTTCAATCCTTCTACTGCGCCACCCCTATTCGTGTTCAGGGGGTGTACTCAGACCTGCTCTTTCAATCCTTCTACTGCGCCACTGCTCCGATTGAGGAGGCATGGTTGGCGGTAGAGAATATTGAACGTCGTAGTGCCAAAGACATGACAGTGGCGGATTTCAAGAGAGACTTTGAAGGCCCTAACGTGCCTGTGATCATTACCGATGCTATTGACGACTGGGCAGCGATAGATAAGTGGACGGATGAATATTTGGGAGATGTCTGCAAGGGCAAGACATTCTACGCTGGCGGATTTCAGTTCACCATCGACAAGTATTTCAACTATTGCCGCACTCTACTGGACGATCAACCATTATTCGTTTTCGACAAGGAATTTGCTGCGAAGGTGCCCCAACTGGCAAAGGACTACACGGTGCCCGAATATTTCCAAGAAGACTACTTTGCTCTCCTCGGCGAAGAGAAGCGGCCGGATTATCGCTGGCTCATTATCGGTCCAAAGAAGTCTGGCTCTAGCTTTCACATCGATCCAAATGCTACGAACGCGTGGAACGGTGTTATCCGTGGCTCCAAGAAGTGGATTATGTTCCCTCCCGGTCAAGTGCCACCTGGAATTCACCCGAGTGAGGACGGCAGCGAAGTGTCTTCTCCCGTGTCTCTGATGGAGTGGTTTGTGACTTTCTACAAGGACGTACAGAAGCTGCCTACTCATATGAAGCCATTGGAAGGTATCTGCCGAGAGGGCGAGACTATGTTCGTGCCCCATGGCTGGTGGCACACGGTGCTCAACTTAGACGAGTGCGTTGCCATGACTCAAAACTTCGTGAGCTCCGGCAACGTGAAGAGTGTGCTAGGATTTCTGACAGAGAAGCCGGATCAAGTATCTGGCTGTCCAATGGAGCAGCGGCCCAAGCTCGGCGGTATGTTTCGGGAGGTGATGGCCAAAAACGCCCCCGAGTTGTATGCCAAGGTGGACAAGGAACTCAAAGATGAGTACGAACGTAAACACCGGAAAACGAAGTGGGAAATGCTCATCTCTGGCGATACGGACCCGAAGGAACTATCTCTTACTTCATCGAGTGATCCTGCGGTGACAACTTCCAGCAGTGCGAGTACTTTTGGCTTTGGCTTCAACTTCGACTAGCGAAGTGCAACTACCAGCACCAAATACATTATTTCATTTTTTTGCGATTTGGTCCACCTACATTTTTGCGATTAAGTCTTGTGTATTTTCATTGGTCAAAATAACCTGCAAGTCAGTTGACAGATGTGTGCCATATTTTGACAGACGAGTGCCACATTCAACGCCATATTATCGCACCATCCTTCAGAGCGAGTTAACTGCATCGACCAGCGAAGACGAAGCCTCTAGACACAGACCAGAGACCTTTTGCAGCCTCCATGGCGTCCGCCGACTGCCTGGACGCCTGGGATGACTGCTTTAACTTCTTCAAAGGCAAGAGTCCGTACCACACCACAAGACATACAAAGTTGTCACACTTCACACGGAATCAGCGCGTAGGATGGAAACTCGCGGGCGCTCTCGGCATGTAAGACGATACTTCAGAATTGCAGCTACTTGTTTACTAATTTTTCATTGTCTTTGATGAGAACAGATTTATTTGCAGTGTCTTCTTCCAGAGTCTCTGCTTGGCGTGGGAAGGCTACTTCAGTGACGGTCGAGAGAAGACTCCGCCGCTGATGCTGTTTGGACCAATGTCAGCTCTTTATTCTGTCATCGCCATGTGGGTAAGGAAAGGTTTAGTAGAAATAGCGTCCTCTAATGTGCTAACATTTATTGTTGTGTAGATTGCAGCTGTACATCTGTACCAACCTACCTTTAATGGACCTCGCATTTTGCTGCACTACCGACGTCCGTCGGCGTGTTCGTGGGAGATTTTGGACTGGGTCTTCTTCGAGGGTTCTTCCACGACTGCTGTTGTGTCTTTGGCCTTCTTGTGGTACGATTCACCTTTGTAGTGGTTGTAAGTAAAGCACTAATGTTTTCTGCCTTGGTTCCAGTGCGGTGACGCTGCCATACTCGGACATCGCATTACCGGGTCTACATGTATTTGGCGTTGTGGCGCATGTGGTGATTGTGGGTGTGGACTTCTACTTCACGGCGCCGTTGTTCAAAGCCAATCACGTGTTCCTGGTGCTCATGTGGCCTGCCGTGTGGATCTTCATCCAGTACTTGTGGGTCATCAGCGGCCACCAGCCAAGCAACGACCTGTTCAACTTTCACTCGACGGCGTCGCCCGTGGCAACATTCATGCTGTTCCTGGGCACTGTTATTGTCTTCTACATCCTGCTATGGTTCTCGCGCCACCTACAGCGTGCGTCCGACAAAGCTGCAGAAGCTGCTGTCGAGACACACGGCATGGACTCGGACGAAAGCTCGAATATCCTCACTCCGACGTTTGAAACCCCGAGCACAGCTCCATTCGAGCTGGTCATCGAGTCTACAGTTGACAATCGCTCAATTTGCAACTCCAAATCCTTCAGCGATGCCAAGCTACAACCCAGATAAGTATCTGGAATCTGATTAAGGTGTACGGTGTAAATGTACTGAAGTCGTTGCAGTAGCCATTACTACGGTCCAGTATCCGCGAAAAAAAGCTGGCGATTGGACGAAAAGAGTACCAGCATTCTGGTACCGAGTTCAAGATTCATTAAGTACGAGCAGATAAATAAATAAGGTTGGACAGTTTCCAAGCGCGAAGAGGCGAGTCACGTCGATCGATTTTCTCTCTCTGTGCGATGGTCAATGGCATGGTGCGCGAGGTGGACCGCGCGATTGGTGCGCTGTCCACACTAGTGCTGGGTGTGGGGCTACTCGTGGTACGATCTTGCGTCTGTAGATACGTTTTAACCGAGAAAAGTACTCACCAGCTGTGGTTTTATGGTTTTTATGATTTTATGATCCTTTTCGGCAGCTACGTGAGTTTTATCGGAATGTACGAGACAATCAAGGCAAATGGGAACGATGCGATCTAGATGGAGGCGGCATGGACGTCTACTATCAGTGCGTGGGGAACTGCTGAGGTGCATTGGACGTGCGGGACTGACGATCGTCTGGTCTGTGCCTTTTATTTCTCTCTTTCGACGTGACTATAGGAAGAAGTACGGGATGCCCAAGCTGCCGCTGTTCCAGCATCGAGGAGGCTGCGACTGCGGCTCGCTGAGGTGAAAAATGCTCTTTTGGTTGTCAACGGACACAAGATACTTATTTCGGTGTGGACAGATTTATGATCCTTGCCCCGAAGCGAGTGGAGGCGTTCGATGATAGCAATACTTTCTCGTGCAAGAAGGGCAGATTTCCGTTCCTGGTGAGTGGAGAGAGGAAATTGAGTTGAGGTGATGTATTTGACTCACGTTCTGGTTGGCAGATTATCCCGACGTCCTGCTTTGAGATGATGGAGTCGTCGGATGTATCGCTGTATGACAGTCAAGCCACGTCGTGCCAGCACGTCTTCTGTGCTAAATGCGGTAAGTTTTGCTTCGTCAACAGTTGGACGTGCTGGAGACGAAAAGATGGCTACTCTTTCAGATACTGAGTTTGGTGGTTTGCTGGCGATAGGTATTCATATCTTCCAGTTCGACCACACGCAGCCAGACTGCGTCGCAGTTAACGTGTACTGCGTCGAGGACGAGAACTTTGAGGACATGAAGGTGCATTGACTGTTTGGTCTGGCTTTTGGCCTGCGGATACGGCTGACTCACTTGATGCGGTACTCACCTTTCTGTGCTTATCTTCTGAACTTACAGATCATATTTATTCCGAGAGGCTCGCGCCCACTGTTTGGCCGAGCCAACCGACTGCCTCTGCCATCGGAACAGCCTTACCGACGCCCTCTACAGTCTCAGGGATTCGACACTGTCAGAGAAGACAGCGAGGAGTCGACCATGTACGTTATGCTAGCGCAGATTTCATACTCTTCAGTTGTAAATTTGCTGACTCATACATTTACTGCAGTGCATTCCAGAAGCAGATGATGATGTGGGCGCGGATGGACAATCACGAGAAGTACCGAGAACCGCTCTCGGACGACACGCAGTCCTCCACCAGTTCTACCAGCCAAAATGGGCGCTTTTCGGTGCGTTGGTTCGTGTACTACAGTCTGATCAGGTGTATTCTAACGTTGATATCTTTTCTCAGTTTGCGTCGTCCGAAGACGCGACGACCGTGACAAAAGACCAGCTAGAGTACTACCTCAAGGTTGGTAGAATTTTCCTACATGGAGCACCTTGTATGAGACTAACAATGGGTGTGGTGTGACAGCGCCACTTGGACGATACTCCGCAGCAGGAGTTCCGCGTGTAGTTGCAAGTCAAGTCATTTCCCAAGCCGGCCTTCTACCGCCTACTATAACAGCGTACAAGGCCTTGATATATCTGGTATTCCCAGATTCTAGTTCCCAGTTCCGTCCTCGTGTACTGCGCTTGAAGCAGTGCCACGAGCGGGTTTTGAAGTTAGTTATCGGTCTCCATCTCTTAGGTAAAGTAAAAAATAGTACAGCCCAAACTGACTCAACCACAAATCCTAAATCCTAATATTTGGTCGTTGTAAAACGTGGGGCTATTTTTGGCAGTTTTGAAAAGTTAGAAAATGACAAAGAAGCACTTGCAGCCCAATTACTACGAGGTGCTGGGGGTAGAACGCTCCGCCTCGACGGATGACATCAAGGCCGCCTACCGCAAACTCGGTACGCTCTCTCACGTATTAAACTGCGCTTTTTTTCTAACAATTTAGCCTATTGCCAGTACTCGAACATCACCCCGATCGCTACCACGCCAAGACCAGAGGTTCCGCCCGACGAAAGGATGGCAAGGTAGTATACTACTAGAGAATACTATCACTCGAAGTAGTACTCTAACATCGTATTACTATTTTCTTCAGGACGCAGAGATTCTGCGTATTAATGCCGCGTACGACCTGCTTAGTGACGACACAGCGCGTGTCAAGTATGACATCGAGATGTTCGGAGTCTCAGCAGCCCCAGACTACCATGATCGAGTGGTGGTGGGAGCTGGAAACTACAAACCCATGAGCTCAGAGGACGTTCACGAGATGTTCGGAGGCTTGAACACGTACGAACGCTTCACGACGGCTCAGTACCACAGACAGCGATCCCACATTGCACCTGCTGCTATCGGACGAAGAGCGACCAACCTCGCGGAGAGGAAACAATTCCGAGCAGCCAAGTCAAAACTGCCGACGCAATCAGCCACGCTGATGTGGTTGGCCTTCCCTATTGCGCTGGTGACGCTGTGGGGAGTCAATTTGAATAACATCAAGAACCAATCAAAGAAGAAGCAATAGTTCTAGAGGGCCGTGATTAATGAGCTGTGTAGAAACTGTTAGCTCTGGTAGTGTCAAAGACATTGGCATTTTTGTCAGACTGCCTTAAGTGGAAGGATGATCACTCAAAATCATCGCGTGGAATTCTATGTTGTCAAAGTAGAAAGCAAGTTATCTGCTATAATCTGGTTAAGCGTCTGCAAGATCAGCAGATAGATCCATTAATCGCCGCTGTAATGTGGCGATTTCGTCACTAAGCTCATTGGAATCCAAAGCATAGTTTTCGTCTGGAACATGATAACACAGCAACATTAGTTTCTGCATAAACTGTCCAAAAAAACAAAGAAACTCACCGTAGCGTAAGACTTGCCGTTCTTGGGCACTAAGCCCTCTTCCGTACAAGATAACCTCTAGCTTTTGCAAGTGTCGCTTCAACCCCGCTAGGTCCCGGGTAAATCCCTCCATCTCCATAGCCCGACGCTTATCCAGACTCCGGTATCGACTTCTCAATTTTGTCAGGCGTATCTGCAAGTCCTGAATTCGCTTCGTGCATGCTTCTTGCATAGCTGCATACTGCTCCTTCAAAACATGCAGGTCTCGTTCTCGAGAAAGCGCCTGATTTCGGAATTCTAAAACTGTTTGGTTTCCTTCCTCGCGAACCACTTCGCGGAGTGCATGGGTTTCTTCGCGTACCTTCTCCGTCAATTTTGTCTTCTCAGTGACCAGATTTTCACATTTTTGCTTCACCTCGAATATCTCTTCGTGCGCGAGACGCTCTGTCTCTTGAGACTTGTGACGCAGTACCAAATAATCCTTGGTAGTTTGAGTAAGAATTCGCTTGGTCTTTTCCACTTGCTTCTCAAGCTGAATGTTCTTCTCTTCAACTTGTTGATGATGCAGGATCATTTTGCCTTTCTCTTCGGCAAAACCATCCAGCAGAGCCTAGTCAACATTTAAGTATCAATATCAACATAATCCAATAATGCATCTAGCAAAACCATTAATGTACCTGAATACGCGTCTCACTGAGCTGCTGGTGTGATTCGAGTTGTTTCTGAAGGTACTCTATCGTCTTTGTCAACCCCGCCGTCTGCTCATTCGGCATATATACTGTCCGCAACACTTTGCTTGGCGGAATATTTTGGCTAATATTCTTGAGACTCGGCCCGTTACCTCGCACCACAAACCCCTGCTGTAGTTTCTTTTTCTTCCTCTCCTTCATACCTTCCGAGCCAATGTGCATTGTCGACGGATATGGATATGTTGTAGGTGACGGTGTTCGCCCTGATGGATACGTCGTGCGTGTATCAGGTCGACAATCTCGAAAGAATGTCACTTGCTCTGTAATCGGTTGAGTCAGTGCCAGCAGACTCTGAATCTTTTGTCTGTCTTCCTGTTCCTGAAGCTTTAGTGTTTTGTTTTCTGTCTGGAGATCAATGAGCTCTGTTTTAACTTGAAATAGTGCAGCATTAGCCTTCTTCAACGACTCCTCCAGGTCTGCAATCTGCCAAAAAGTCATCAATTCGTCAGCATTGGTCTCCACTCTCTGGATTTCCACCTAATTGAGCTTCTACCTCCTCATCCTTGCTCTTAAGTTCCCATTTCAGTCGATGTGCTTCTTCCTTAGACACCTACAAAATTACTGAACCAATTAGTCTCATTTGTCCAATTAATTTCACCTTTATTTCACTGTTATCAATGCACACCTCAATTTGTGCCAAATGTGCCAATGTTTGCTCCCGTTCGACGTGGAATTGCTCACACCGTTGGCGATAGAAAGCGAGCAGCTCCGTTGCATTCTTTCCTCCTTCATCTTCCAGCTTCCCTTCCTCCACAGAACTATGCACAGACGTCGAGAAGCCCCGCCGAGGCGACCCGAAGGACAACAACGCCTCCTCCTGGTTCATTTCGGCGGTTAATGTGAAATTGTGTCGCTGGAACAAAAACTGATAAAAAGGTTGGACCAAAACACTTTAGACCAAGGGACTTTTTTGGACTAAAATTTGAAAACCTAGTTAATTTAGTTGGTATGTCGTCCATCATTGATGGACCATCAAGTCGTGGTTCATGGCAGATCGTTTCAAGGCTGCGGGTTGCTGAATTGTCTTTGTTTATTGGGAATTAATGGTAAACCAACAAAAAATGCGTCCTATAAACTGGACATGATATCATGCAGCTTGTAGTTGGAGTGGCGTCATGTCTTGAGTCGTTTGCTGCTCCTGACGCGCCACTCGTTCGACCTTCCTTCGGTTCGATCGCCGAGCGTCCTCTCCTCGGTGTCTTCTACTTGAGCGGCTTTCGAGCTTCGCTGCAACTTACAAAAGGTTCTGCATGCGCTGGATGATTCGCAGCAGTTCCATGGCACTGGGTCTCACATCGGGGTCTGAGTCCAGACAGCGGTCCGCCAGCTCTTTCACAAGCGGTGGGCAATCCTCTCCGAACGAAGGACGCAGGTTTCGTCGAATCACCATCTGCACGATCTTCATGCCTTGCAGCTTCTTACCCGAGTTGTCACGCTTGTCCGAGTACGGCACTGCGTGGGAATCCAATTCCGACATGACAATACCAAACGAGAAGATATCAGCCTTCTCCGTGTACTTCTTGCCCATGAGAACCTCCGGTGCAGTCCAGTATATTGTGCCCACACCTGCAGTCATGGTGTCTTCCACGGATCGTTCACGACTGATACCAAAGTCACTCAATTTGGCGCGGAATGCGTCGTCCAATAGAATATTCTTCGACTTGAGGTCACGATGAATCACCTTTGGTGACAAGCCGTGCAAGTATCCAAGAGCATCAGCCACATCTTCAGCCAAGAAAATCTTATGGTCACGCCAGTTGAGTTGGCCCTGTCGACGTTTGAGGAAGCCGTACAGATCGCCTTTCGACATGTACTCTGTCACCGCACACACGTCCTGCATGGAACTCCATGAAACACCGAGGAACTCGACAATCTTAGGATGTGAGAAGGACGCCATGAGTTTAATCTCCGCTCCGAAGCACTCAATTTCCTTCTCGTCATTCTTCTTCTCATTGAGAATCCTCTTGACTGCCACCTGTCTGTTCTCCAATTGTGCAAGCCACACTTCGCCAAAAGCTCCTTTACTCAACACCCTCGTGAAATACAACGACGAGTACGGGATCCGCATTCTGCCAAGCGTCGGGTCATCCTGGAATTGTTGCAACACTCGACTTGCCACCTCCTTGGACCTGTCCGTGATCTCCGAGTCTCGATTATTGCCTGAACCTCCCGATCCACTCTGTCGCACCTTTTCAGGTGCAACAGGCTCAATATTGCGAACCACAGGACGATCATGTCGGCCATGTCGCTCGTGCTGTTGCGGTCGAGGTCTCTGCTCTGGGTGTTGCGGCTGGTAAGGCTGAGGACGCGAACCGTTTTGCTGTCGCTGCTGTTGGGCAGTGGACGCTCTGTTGGGGCCATTGGACACTCTTGGCTGCGGGTTGGACGGTCTCCGCTCGCGACGCGGCTCGTTATTATAGCTGGAGCGGCCTTCTCCGCGGGTATTGCGATGTTCCCGAGCCGCAGGAGCCGCGGGGGTGCCGTGGATGTCGTAGGGATGGTGGTGTGCCAACGCGGCGTTGTGCTGCTGCGCGGACGGCGTGGGGATCGTGATGGTGTCCGGGAAGCTCTCGTGTCCGCGCTTGCGGCGACTGGAGCACGCGCCGCACGTGAGGAAGCCCACCAAGCCCATGGTCCGCTGCTACTGCTCGTCAGCCGAAGTGACTGTGGCTGCCGCTTGGCGGAATTCGAATTGTACTTACGGACGGAATAGTGCACTGACTAGTTTTTCGCGTGGGAGAGCGGACTGTATGCATCTTTGAACAGGACACGGTATACATGATACCCTTCGATACTCGATTTGTAATTATACTCCTTGTGATAGTTGAAATGCGTTGAGATCACTGTTTATTTGAATACTTCTGGGAACTTATACAAAAGGAGAAAACTGATTTCTCACGCAAGTGTGTGTCGTCTATCGATCTGGCCAAAGCACATGATCCGCGGTAACGGTGCTGATAGCAGACTTGGTGTAGGTCAACCATGGCCCATGACATGCTACTAGTGAAGCAGTAATGGAAGGCGGTGCACATGACACGCAAAATGGGCCTGACATGGCGGCGATGCGCTTGCTGTCACAGCGCCCTGGTCACCCACGCAAATTTTGTCTAGACGGTGGTGCCACTCACGTTGACAGCACTAACGGTGAATGGATCTCCTATCCGAAGTGTAGCAGCATGTAGCAAGCTCACACACGCTGCTACGGACTTTTTGACCCTGTTCGTGATCTACTCGACAAGTGTCGAGTCCAGTCGATCTACGGCTGCTAGGGGATGCAAAGACATTTTGACAGCGTCGCAGCTTTTGTTGTGGGGGTCCTTTGTGGTCGTGCCATCCGGTGTTACCTGCACAGTTACCAACACGAACAGCATCGTTCGGGAGCCTCGCATGTCGAAAGCATTGACAAAATTGACAATACCTTTGCTAGGCCATCCGGACTGTGGACCCGAGCTGTTGAAGCATCTGCTGGAAGCGAAGCCATTGTGGCAAGGCGGCAGCAGTGTTTCACGATTACACGCCTGTGCTTCAGTTCATGCTCGCCAAGCTGGACAGGCTCACAATCGTGCTTCAACAAGTCTTTATGAACGTATACACGTGCAGTTTATGCCATTTCGGTTCAACCACATCGAATCCGCAACATCGCTTGAACCTGAATCTGTGTATTATCTGCAAAAAACTTAAATACCCGTAGGCGAGCTCGAATCTATCGATGCCTTCCTCGCTCTTCGCGTGCGAATACTCTTCCCAACGCTTTTACTCTTGCAAATCCTCCTGGATGTCGCGTAAGATGTTGAGCAGCTCGGGTGCGTCCGGTCGTACATCCGGGTCGGCATCCAAGCAGCGGTCGGCGAGGGCCTTGATCTGCTCCGGGCAATCCTCATGGAACGACGGTCGAAGCGCCATGCGAATCACCATCTGGATGATCTTCATGCCCTGGAGCTTCTTTCCGGAGTTGTCGCGCTTATCCGAATACGGCACCGCGCAAGTGTCCATCTCGGACATGACGATGCCGAACGAGTAGATGTCGGCCTTCTCCGTGTACTTCTTACCCATGAGTACCTCAGGGGCTGTCCAGTAGATAGTGCCGACACCTGCTGTCATAGTCTCCTCTACCGAGCGCTTTCGACTGATACCAAAGTCGCTCAACTTTGCGCGGTACTTGTTGTCCAGTAGAATGTTTTTCGACTTGAGATCGCGGTGAATAACCTTCGGGTTCAGGGAGTGGAGGTACACCAGAGCCTCAGCAATGTCCTCAGCCAGCCACACCTTGTGGTCGGGCCAGTTGAGTTTGCCCTTGCGGCGCTCCAAGTAGCCGTACAAATCGCCCTTTGCCATGAATTCTGTCACTGCACACAAGTCCTGCTTGTCGCTCCACGAAACACCGATAAAACCCACAATCTTCGGATGCTTAAAGAGCGCCATGAGCTTGATCTCGGCTCCGAAACACTCGATTTCCTTGACATCGTGCTTTTTCTCGTCCAGGATCTTCTTGACTGCCACCTGTGTGTTTTCCAGCTGGGCCAACCACACCTCTCCAAAGGCTCCTTTGGAAATGACGCGCGTGAAATAGAGCGAGTCATACGGGATCCAGCTCTCCTCGAACTCAGGGTCTTCTTCCAGTTCTGCCATCACCTTCTCCGCTGTCTCCTGTGTGCGTGCAATAACTGCAGGGTCTGTCTGTCTCATGTGCACGCCTTCCACACTCTGAATCGACGACACTTGACTTTGCTGCAACTCCATCATCGAGAGTCCAGGTCCTTGATCCTCGCGTTCCAGCATTGGCACCTCAGGAGGAGGTGGAGGCGGGAACGACTGCTGTGGTTGGTACTGACTCTGGTATTGACTCTGGTACTGTGATTGCGATTGATACTGAGGTTGATGCTGCTGGTACTGCGACTGTTGTTGCTGCTGACGAGTGTACGTCGGAGCTCCATTAGCTGGCCATTGGGGAGGGCGTTCTACCCTTTGCTGCTGCGAATGGTAGGGATTCCCCTTCTTGCTCTTAGGAGTCTTGGAGTTGCTACTGTAGTTCGTCGAGTCCAAACGACGATCGAACGCAGTATTCCCGTTTGTTGTATCACGACTGATACCCGTGCGCGCTGTAGTGGATGGTAGACCATATCGAGGGTCTTCCCGCTTGCGGTTCTGCTTCCGTTTCCATACAAAGAACGCTACAATCCCAAAGAGAGCGATGATGACAGCGATGACAATGTAGATGATAGTAGAACCTGAGCTCGGGTTGGTCGTGTCCGAGTCCGCAGCTGCGACGGACGCGATAATCAGAGGTAGAACGGGGAGAAATACCTTCATAATATTATGCGTAGATTCCCGAAAGTCCTGCACGCACGCCTGCCGATTGAGGAATGAACTGCTGCGTGCAAAATCCACTCTATCGAGGTCTCCGTATCGCGGTTAGGGGCGTCGTGACTGGGACTCAGTATGCAATCTCGCTCTTTCAACATCTGTGCGACTGCGTCGTGCATTGTGTGGAAGGGCTCCAGTGTCCATGCACAAGTTTTCGGTAACAGCTCTGTAGTAGTTTGTATCTGTGAGAATACAAAGAGAGGCTGGTGGTTGTACAACAAGGTTGCAGAACTAGGTAGTTGAACGTGCACTGTCCTCAAGTTTTTGACTGTGGCCAAGATACAGAGACCGCCGTCATCAGGCAATGGGTCTTCTCGGTCGAGGGTTGCTGCTGCAGAGTCAGTTTGCGGATTGCGCCGCCTCGGTGAGTTACGCCTGGCCTCCCTCATGCTGCTCGCGCAGGATGAGTCAAGGCTAGCAGAGCATGATGTGCTGTCTCGCCCATGAGCGACCAAGTCAAGGCAAGATGCTCCGCGTTGACAGACGTTGGTCTGTGCCCTACCACTCGATGACTACGTCACGCTGGATCGTAGCGTAGACGTACTACTCTCGACGAGTGTAATAGCTCTGGAACGTTTGAAGCGCGTTGCATGGAGGTCACCAGCAGCAGAACCCTCACTTTTAGCCAGATATGTATGGTATCTGCAAGGTGCACTGCAACAGTATCTCCAGTGGATGTGAGTATGAACGCAGTTACACGAGCGTCAAAACTTCAAGACTGTTTGAAATCACCTTGTGCAAGTTGGCGCTACTACATGTACTACGACCGACGATATGGTCAACAGAATGGGTGCATTAGCACGTTGTGCGCGCACAACATGACGTCCAAGCTACTCCAACCGATAAGAAGCTACATCACTACAGCTATGTCACTATATCTCTACAATAGATTACACCGCTAACGTCGAAGACTGGCGAAAACTATGAGCTAGATGTGTAGTCAAATGGTAGAACCACAAACATACTTTTTGCCACTTCCACCACCGTAGTTGCCACAAAATCTTTGCTTAACTTGCATCCCCCAACTAGCGAAACAAGGTCAAGACAAATACTACGAACAAAGGCGATTTTTTATCGTGAAAAACCAAGTTGAAGCGAGTGTACCCTTTCCGTAACCTTACGTGGTCCACACGAAGGTTACCACAAAGGGGTACGCAGCTATTTCAGTCTCCCCAAAGGTGGAGCTATTCCCGAGACAGCTCGCGTCTTGCCACGTCTCCATCGACTATGGACGGCGGCATCTGGGCCTTCTACTACCTGCAGGGCGAGGACGGTGAGGACCGTGCACACCCAAATGCTTTCCGACTGGCTGGTGTCTCCCCAGGCGCCGACGTGACGCTCGCCGACGTGTTGCGCAGCTTCCCATTGCGCAATCCTGCCGCTTTCCACTTCCGCTTTCGTCTCAACAGCAGCAAAGGCAACACTTTCTACTGGTTGGATGTGACGCAGCCCACGCAGAAGGTCCCGTTGGCCGGTGGACGCGTCATCTGCAAGTTGCTGCGACTAGAGCGACCTCAGAAGGCTGGACTCGTGTTCCGACGTCGACCTGTGCTCAAATGGGCGAACGGCAGTCAACCGCCCAAGCGCCAAGGAAGTTCCAGCGCATTGGGCGACAGCTCCAGCAGTGTGCAGTCGGCCAAGGCCGTGCAGCCATTGGCAGAAGGCAGCAACTTCCACCGGTCGTCGTCCTCGCCTGGGTTTGAGCAGGGACGACCGGCGAAGTACTCGGATCGGCCAGGCACTGGTAATGCAGCAGAGTCTCAGCATAGCAATGCATCAAGTCGTACGTCACGAAGTACTCGGATCGGCCAGGCACTGGCAATGCAGCAGAGTCTCGGCATAGCAATGCATCAAGTCGTACGTCGTCTACTTCTGGAGAGAAGAAGGCGGTATCAAGAACGGGATCAGGGTCTACACCGGCACAGGGCAACTTGGAAGATTTCCTGTCAGGCAGCCAGCAAACATCAGGCGGAACTGCAGCTTCAGCTACGTCACCGCCAAAGAAGGATGTGAACCTCATGAGTGACAGTAGCTGGCATGATGCGCCGGCCACGCCAGCACAACCCGCCAATGCTACATCGGACTTCCTAAACTCGATGGACCCCCTGGCGGCTCGCGCTGCTCCAGCAGCTCAAGTTTCACCGTCGAAGGCTGTGCAGAGAGAGCAACCTAAGTTCGATGATGATAATGGACAAACGGTGGGTCCTGTGACCATGGCGGAAATGGAGGCGCACTCGAAATCCACGTCGGACGGCTCGAATGTGTACAACCCGAACCTGGTGGATAAGTCGACGAAAAGTGAAGATGTACGACGCGCCATGGAAGAGCGTGAGCGACAGGTGCAACGTGATGTGGAGCGAGCTCGTGAAGACTTGCGGAAACGTGAAGAAGCGGTGCGCAACATGTCCGCCATGAAGGAGAACGCCAACGCTGTACTGGGACCGAGGTTGAAAGGCTGGGCGGAAGATAATGGTCGTGTCAAGAATATCCGCACACTGCTATCTACAATGCACCAGGTCATGTGGGAAGATTGTAAATGGACGGAGGTGAACATGGGCAAGCTCATCCAGCCGAACGATGTGAAGAAGCATTACCGCAAGGCAATGATCGTCGTGCATCCAGATAAGGCTGGTGGACGCAACGCTGAGCAGTTGCTGATCGCGGAACGCGTTTTCGCAGCACTTAACACTGCGTGGGAAGACTTCCAGAAGACGAACCCGTGCTAGAAATGACCGCGCAAGAAGAGCTTGAGCGGGTGCAACGAGGAGAGCGACAGGCTAAAGCTTGATACAAGTACACAACAATCTCATGAATATCAAATGCACATTCCGATATATAGGCACGCCAAGCCTGCCTTTATTGTTCTCATTCGTTGTCCCGCAGTGAGAAGCAGCGCCACAGGTTTTGCATGCGTAGAGACCGCCTTGGTTCTCAAAACATCGCGCCAACGTCAGTGTTCAATGTGAGTGCTGAGGTATCGACTCCACCTGTGCGGCATATGGTCGTGCCTACATTTTCTTAATCACAGCGTGGCTCCTCCAGTACTCCACAGCCTTGATGTACTCGTCGCGGTCGAGGGGTACACCAGAGCCACCCTGCTCCTTTCCGACAGCATTCCGCATCATAGTAATGGGCTTCATAGGCAGCTCATAGTCCACATCCTGGGCTTTAATCGAGATAATACCCCAGGGAGCGTCGTCATGCGTCGGGTCCGCTGGCACGTCCACAGCCTCGTTCTCCTTGATGATCTGCTCACGACTGTACAGGATAATGTCAAGGTATTCGGCCACCTTCGGGGTCACACTGTGGCTCGGAAACCATCGACCAAGGCTGCACCAAGCAACAATATCAGACACTCAACTCCTCTGAACTGTTCAACTGAAACGAATCATAGCTCGTCAGTAACGTACACAGGTAGTTCGTATTCCGTGCGTGCCTCGTAATCTGACATGAGCATGTGCTCATTGGCCTGAGTAATAGGCACCATGTTGAGACGAGCACCCGTGAAGTTCTTGATGAACAAGTGCTTGCAGAACGGCGCGTAGCTGTCATCGCGTAATTCCCGTCAGTTACACTCCATTTTAGAGCTAAAGAGTGGCAAATTGCAGCGTACCCATCGACCAACTGTTTGCTGTTGGCCTCGTAGATCTCGTTCACCTTCTTGACGAACTCCTTCTTGTCAAAGTCGAGCTGTGTTCCTGAGTACGTCTTGTCGTCGAACTGGCGCTTGGCAAAGCCGTCTGCAGCGGCCCACACACATCCAGTCAATACACAATCTTTATTATGTTGCACTAGCTATTGGAACTCACCCAGCACGATGTCGCTGCGTTCCTGGGGCTGCGCAGCCTCGGCGGCTTGGGCTACGGCCTTCTCCGTCTTGTTCGTGGCGGCTCCGAGCATGTTGATGAATCCGCGTGTCTGGAAACTGCGAGTCACCGTCGCAGGTCGCAGGCGCGCGAGCAGCATGTTAGATCTCGTGTAGGCTGAGAGAGGAAGGAGCAGGCAGACCTGGGGCTGCGAGCTTCTGCTGGTCGGGAGGATTGGAGAATGAAGTGCGGCACCGGGTTTAACGGCCGCTTCTAGCGAGCTCGGGATTGGTTGGAACGGGATGATTTTAGCAAATCAAATGTAGACTCGATCGAAAACTGGCGACAAGAAAATGCACGACGTTCCACAGTGTTCGCAGATCGGCTTGGACGGGGAAACGAGAACTGTCTCTGCTCGACTAAGTTCATCACGTGTGACGGGGCAGGTTGCTGAAACTAGATATTTGTATACTGGACAGACCGCTTCAACGTCGAAGTTAACTTAGCTTGAAAGGTTGGCTTGCCCAGATTCGAGCGTCGACGCACTGCTCGTGGCTGTAGCCATACCTAAAACCGCCTCGAGGAGCTGCGTCAGCCTCTCGAGTTGCTGTTGCTGCTGTCGGAATTGCGTCTCCAGATGGCGCTGCACAGTCAAAGTTGCACACGTCAAAATCAGCGCCAGCACAGCGTGAATGTCATGCAGGCAAAGTGGTAACTACCTGTCCTGCTGTGATGGCCTCGACCTTATGGTGCAGCGCCTCCATCCGCATGGTGGCTGCAACAAGCGGTGTTGACGTGCTGTTCGGCGATGCCACCGAAATGGGCGTGTGGGCTGGTGCTGCTGGTGCCGATGCATACCCTGAGTACTCGTGCTCCCCATGGTTGTGTTCCTGGAATTGCTCATCATCGCTAAAACTTCCCACGAACAACGGATTGTTGGCGTTGGTTGAGCTACCGCAGCCCATGGCCATGCTGTACATCTCAGCCTCCTCCTCGCGCTGTTTTTCCAACATCACTTCGATGAATCCGCTCCCCAGCACTGCTCCAGGGATCGTGAATAATATGATGCCCCATAGCGCAAGTGTAGCTCCTACCATACGACCCATGATAGTGATGGGCACCACGTCGCCGTAGCCCAGAGAAGTTATCGTCTCGACAGACCACCACACGCAGACGCCAAAGCTTGAGAACACATTTGGTTGGGCCAAATGCTCCAGGAAGAAGATGAGTAGGGACGATGTGAGAATTACCACACCCGTCAAATACGTCACGACAAGGAATTCCTCCTTCTTGCGCGCGAAGATCACTCGCAGATTCTTCATCGCGTTGTACATACGCTCTAGCCGCAAGAATGACACGATCCGTAGCAGTCGTAGACTTCTCAATGTTAGTCCTCCATGATGGTGGGTGCTGGAAATCAAAGAGAAATTAGCTTTAACAATCCAAACAGGGTTGATCTACTCAACTTACTCAAATGTCATGGTGAGCTCCAAGTAGAACGGGACCAAAGCCATCAGATCGATCAGCGACAGCGGTCGGGTCATCCATTTGATCCTTTAGCACAACAGTTGTTAACAATGTTCTCATTGCTACTTCGTATTACACAGCTTCCTACCTTCCTTTAAAGACACCATCACGAAATCGGTCGTCCTCAACACAGGACCATAGTCGTAGTACGTATTCAACGGAGAAGATGATGGTTGAAACGAGCAAGAACACATCAGTCCAATTATTGACGTCAGGCGTCGACTCGGAAGTAGATCCATTCATATCTTCTTCCATGACTACCGAGGACTCCGAGATGGCCACCACCACATTTAGCAGGATAAGTGCCAGGACACTTAGTTCCAGCACGTAAGACGCGAGTTGCAGGCCGTAGCGGTGCTGCACAGACGAGCGGAAACGCAACACAGTCCAAATGTCCTGACGTATCGTCGTGTGCCGCCTATGGGATGCGTAGTAGCGGCGCCATCGCGACGGTGACGGTGTGGACAGTAGAGTCGAGTGCTCTGTGTACGACCGAGCTCGCTGCTCCTGCGGCGTCTTCATCCTCGCACTGCTCGTTGTCGAAGGACGCGACGTCTGATTTGCATGATCTCAGCGTCGCGGCATCCTCGCACTGCTCGTTGTCGAAGGATGCGACGTTTGATTTGCATGATCTCAGCGTCGCGTCTTTACTCGTGTCCGGATAATCGAAGGAATGTCCGGATAAATATTGAAGAGCTCTGCTAAGTGCTGTCTACACTGTTGGCAAGCATGCAAGAAAAGCTTAGGATCGATCCGATCAGGTCGCAGTGAGAGAGACTCTAACGTTAGGCGGTGCGTCGATATCAGGCGGCAACGAGTCGACGGCAGTGCAGGCACCTTCAACTTGGTACCTTGATCCTTGGGCCACCAATGCCAGCATTTCTCTCCCTGATTGCGTCAATCGCGTGAGTTGCAGACGACGACTGCAAGTTGATGCTTGGTCTGCAGTTGCAAATCTGGGAATGGCATCAGTCTATTCTACAAACTCTTAGTTTTTGTAGCGCGTTGCCACTGGCAGCGACGATGAAAGCATTCCGATACTATAGTACGAGCAATGCAAGCCCCTCATCAACCAGCATCGCTAGTCGCCTACCTGATACGACACATTTCTGAAGCAACAATGTCGATGGATCCATCGCCTTTGTATTGGCTAGGAACAACACGTGATTCTCTACACTAGAGAACCAGCATCTTCCGAAATATCAACACAACCGCAACGCATATTGCTTTATGTCTAGGTCTTCTGCCCATGAGAATTGACAAGAGATCTCCATGCACTTCATGGATCACCGCAAATCGCACCTAGTGCGAGTTGATGGATGCAGAACCCCGCTAAACGTGATGTTCTGCTTGGAGGATCATATTAAGCGGGTAAGGGACAGAAACCCGCACTCTGTCCGATAGAATCTGGCTCGCAGTGGTCACTTTCATAACGGCGGTCATTCCCCCCAATCTACGTTCTTCCCGTGAGTGGACCTGCCTATGGAGGAGGATGACGACCTTGTCCTCCTGTGCACGGCATCTTGTGGATTTCCCGACTGACGTGTCATTCGTTCTGCCGTTTTCGATGTAAATTGTCTGCTCCAGACCATGTCGATGGCTTCTCGTCTCCGCTACTTCATCAACAGCCCCACGGGACCGAAGACCACGCACTTCTGGGGACCCGTTGCCAACTGGGGCTTTGTGCTCGCTGTACGTACTGAAGTCTTTGAGCTCAGGCAGAAGAGTATTCCGATGATACGGAGGAGACTTGGATGTGCTGACGGACTGGTGGTTGTTGTGGTGATGTTGCAGGCTATGGCGGACATGCGGAAACCCGCTGATGTGATCTCCATCAACATGACATCGGGTACGCTCACGTGGTGGCTGCCTCTAGCTAAAATGGTGCTAACTGTGGTGGATACTTGTCGGAATGCAGCTCTATCGATCTACAGTCTGATCTTCATGCGGTTTGCGTGGATGGTGAAGCCCCGCAACTATTTGTTGCTGGCGTGTCACGCCTCGAACGAGACGGCGCAGCTCTACCAGCTGCAGCGTGGCTTACGTTACCAGGCTAACAAGAAGGCAGCTGAGAAGCAAGCGTAAGCTGCTACAGCTATCTCTATTCCAGTGCCAGAGCTGCCGACCACCAAATTATCGGCGCTGTGTTTGACTTGCTGGCAAGGTTTGAAACGCTTCTTTCGTGTTCGTGTTTCTGCGTCAACATGAGCTTCCTTGGTAAGCCTAGACTGCATGCAACTCCTGGTTATAGAGAAGTGATATTGACAATTAACAAGGATATACCTACTCGTCACGATACTTGCTTCTCTACGCCTTGACATTTGTCTTACATGCGGAAAACACCAAACTTTGTTTCCTGGGGTTTCTCATTGAGTGCGGCGCTGAGACTCAGTCCAAGCACCTTGCGAGTATCCTTCGGGTCGATGATGCCGTCATCCCACAGACGTGCCGTCGAGTAGTAGGCGGAACTCTCCTTCTCGTACTTGTCAAGAATCGGCTGCTTGAAAGCTGCTTCTTTTTCTTCAGACCAGGTCTCTTTACGGCGCTCATAGTTGTCACGTTGCACTTGAGCCAACACACCTGCAGCTTGCTCGCCACCCATAACAGAGATACGAGCGTTTGGCCACATGTACAGAAAGCGGGGTGAGAATGCACGACCACACATGCCATAATTGCCTGCACCATAGGAACCACCAATAATGCATGTGATCTTCGGTACCTTAGCATTGGAGACGGCCATAACCATCTTGGCCCCGTCCTTTGCAATGCCCCCGTGCTCTGCCTTTTTGCCAACCATAAAGCCCGTGATGTTCTGCAGGAACAGTAGAGGAATTCCGCGCTGACTGCACAACTCGATGAAGTGTGCTGCCTTCACCGACGACTCCGAGAACAGAATACCGTTGTTGGCCACAATACCAACAGGGTTTCCATACAAGCGTGCAAAACCTGTGACAATCGTAGGGCCGTATTCTTTCTTGAACTCGTCGAAGCGACTGCCGTCTACAATGCGAGCAATCACCTTTCTCACATCAAAAGGCTTGCGCGAGTCCACAGGAATCACACCACCCAGTTCATCCGGCGAGTAAATCGGTTCCTCAATGGGCGTTTGCGTGACGGTAGGCTCCTTGCGATAATTCAGGTTGCTGACGATACGCCGAGTGATATCCAATGCATGAGCGTCGTTGTTAGCGTAGTGGTCGGTCACACCAGACGTACGGCAATGCACATCTGCACCTCCCAGTTCTTCAGGTGTGATCACTTCTCCTGTCGCTGCCTTCACAAGTGGCGGTCCTCCCAAGAACACCGTACCGTTACCCTTCACAATGACACTCTCGTCCGACATGGCTGGTACGTAAGCTCCTCCAGCAGTACAGCTGCCCATAACGACAGCGATCTGCGGAATCCCCATAGCCGACATGGTCGCTTGGTTGTAAAACTCCCTTCCAAAGTGGTCGCGATCCGGGAAAATATCTGCTTGCAGCGGCAAGAAGGCGCCACCCGAGTCCACGAGATACACACAGGGCAGACGGTTCTCCTGCGCGATCTCCTGTGCTCGCAAGTGTTTCTTGACTGTCAAGGGGAAGTAGGTGCCGCCCTTGACCGTTGCATCATTGCCTAAGATCATGCACTCGACGCCATTGATACGACCGATACCCGTGACGATCCCGGCGCTAGGTACGTCCCCTCCGTACATGTCGTAGGCAGCCAAAGGCGACAACTCCAAGAACGGCGATCCAGGATCCAGCAGCGAGTCGATGCGATCGCGCACGGGCATTTTGCCTCGGGATTCGTGGCGAGCGCGAGCCGCCTCTCCACCGCCTTGACGTGTCTTGGCCACACGTTCCCTCAACTCGGCCGTGAGCTTGGCCATGTTTGCTTGAGACTCTTGGAATTGAGAAGATTTGACGTTGAGCGCGCCGTCCAGCACGTTAGAGAACGAGCCGAGAGCGCCCGCCTGAGAGGCGAAGCTGCGGCAGGACAGGAGCAGCGAGTGCCGCGCTGAGGCTCTCAAGACACCGCGCAGGTTCGTCAGCATCGTCGCGATTGATAGGGGGAGTGATCGAGCGCTTCACCGCTTGAAGTTGCGATGTTTAGACTTGAAGCTCGGATTGGTTCTCAGATCTGAGTATGCGCTCAGATCTGAGTCTGAGCCTGTAGCAGTATCCCAGACACGATGCGCTGGAGCCACTGCAGCCACTTCACGACGTAACTACCATGCATTAGACTTCACAAACATCCTACCTAGCGACTTACTACTACCTACTCTTACGAGAGCATTGCCCCTGCCCTGGATTGCCTACGTGACGATCCGTCCTGTCCACCCTGTTGCAGTCACGTCCTGGACTACATACAAGTCCCGCATAATGATACTTCTTGATAAATAAGACTCGCTCTTATTGCGACCTGTATCCTCTCACGACTCGTTCGGACTCTCTTCTGCATCTGCCTGCATGGCCATCGTCACAGCGAGCATCTGGTCTCGCTGGAGTTGCTCAAAGTGTTGCATTGCTGCGTACTGATCTTCGCCCGACGCCAGCTCTAGAGCCAGCATCAGATCCGAATCGAACTCTGTTGCGAGTCGGATCCCACTGCGTAGGATGGACGGAAACCCAAGTGGCAATGCGGTTGGGAATAAGTCTGTGTGCACGAACTTGCGCAGCGGCGTCTGCTTCACAGCGATCGCAGCCGAGTAGAGTTCCACGGACCGTTTGAAATCTTCGCATGTGTGACTCGATTTGTCACGCTTGTCCAAGTATTCGTAGATTCGTGCTACTAAATCTGTTGCGTACGATCCCAGATCTTCCACCTCATCCGACGTGAGCTGCCACAGTTCGTCGCCTTCTGAGCAGTTGAATTTGGCACGGCAGATCGGACACGTCTGACTCTGTGTGCTCCAGTGCTGGAAGCAGTTAAGACAGAAGCTATGTGCGCACGGCAGAGCAACCTGTTTCTTCTTGTCCATGCAGATCTGACACTCGGTTTCATCAAAGTCCATGTCCCCAGTACTGTAGTTGGAAACAGTTCCAAAGTTAGCCTACATTCAATCCTGAACGAAATTGCTTCAACGGGGCGTACCTTGTCGTTTTCTCAGGGAAGCGCACAGTGTGTGCAGCACAGGCTTTGACGTCCGACAAAAAGCAGTAGATATAGTAGAACTGGGCGACCGTAAGTGTCTTAGCTTGCCCAATGGTCTCCGAGCTCTCGGACTCGTAGGTCGGATCACGGGGAATATCAACGCGAAAGTCACCCAGGTCTAGCTGCAGCTCCACAGGTCGTCGCATCTTGCGCACCTCAACGGCCACGTTGCCTCGGATCCGCCAGACGTACGGCAGCAGCTCGGCCGACACATTCGGGTCAATCACAATGCGGAACGACAGATAGCAGTTCTTGGGTGTCGAGCAGATCTGGGCCCTGACAGTAGATGGGAAGAACGAGGAATGGTAAGCCAAAGGGTTTTCTCATCGACTTCAACGTGCAGTTCGTACCACTCGTTGGCGTTTTTCAAGTGCGTGCCAAAGTCCATGAACGTGCCCATGGCCTGGCGGATGCGCTTCTTCATCTTGTCCTCTTGCATGGACGTCGTCTGCCCCATTGTCTATTTCAGCGCAAGGAGCTGCGCGCAAGCGAGAGAATGGGGAAATGGCTTCTTCTGAGAGAAGCGGTCGTGCATGCGTTTTTCCGAAAATCGGAATTGTGTCGTCCAGATGTAAGCATCTGGTTCCTTACAACGCGCAAGCTGCGGGCTTTCGCACGGATCTTTCGCGGGGAACCCCCATGCGGATAATTCCCGTTCTGCTTCGTTTCTTGAGAAAATATTTGTGGCGCTTTAAGCTCGCGATTAGGTGATGCAAGATGGCTTTTCTATTGCCTGCAGGCGTGTGCTCGATGTGACTCGAGGCGGCCAAGCAGGCATGATGTCATAGCCTTTGCGGCAGGTGGTGCACTCTCCAGCGTGTTGGTGCGAGAGTTTGCAACGTCTTAGTAGCCCGTTCCGCGCGAGAAGATGCGTATGGATGCGCCACGCGCCAACGCGCCGTCTCGGTGCAAATCGGCTCCGAGTCGAGGTGCCTTCACCCAATTAGAAGCGCTTTTGCTGGAGCATTTGCTGCTTACGATTCGTCCGTGCTGTGCATGACGGAGTGCTGCCGGATGGCCCACTGACCGTTGCTGCTCGAGGCAACAACGCGATGACAAAACGCTCGAGTCAACAATAGCGCGGTTTGCCACACGTCGCATGCTAGCTCACACCTCTTCAAGATCGTGAACCTAGAAGGCACCAGGATCTCAGGATGGTCAGGGAGGAGCAGACGAACACGGTGGAGCTGCATCCGAAGCGCACGACGTCGTTCACCGCGAGTCTGAAGAAGAAGGCCCCGGTCCGTCATGTGTCTGAGTTCCCAAGGCCGCTTGTGACAGGGCTGACGTTCAGTGGCTGAGGTTCCGGACTGTAGGTGCAGCATGATCTCGCGACGCGTATCGCAATGGAGCGCGAGAAGACCAAGTACTGGGCTCGGATCCTGCTGCTGTTTCCGCTCGTGCCGGTGTGTCTGGCGCTCACGACCATCGTCTTCGGTGGAGTCATCATCAACGTGGCCACCAACGACTGCAACGCCGACCTCATGAGTGCGTGGTAATCGTGCGGTACTTGTTGTCCCGCAAGGGTGGACGATGGTGCTTATTGATGGGTTGTGGTGGCTGTGTGTCCGTTGTTAGGATTCATGCAGGGCGCTGTGGTGCTGAGTCACATACTCGTGTGCTTCTACACGTACTGCTGGATGGGGCCGTGGCCGATCTGGAGTCTGCGCACTGTGCGTGTCTTCTACCTCGTATATGGTGTCATGTGTGTGGTCTGGTGGGGACTCTATGGCACGCTCCAGGCCGTCACAGCCACGAGCTCGGGCTTTGAGTCGTGTCTAGCCATGTCTCCGACTCTCTACATCTTCTCGCAGTACGAAGTGGCCACGTTCTGGATCGTATTCATTGCAGCCGTTGCCTTCTTCGTGAACGAGAAGACAGCGCACATGCGACAGGATAAATTGGACCAGTGGACCAAGAAGAAGGAGGACGCCAAACGCGCCAAGCAAGAGCAAGAGCAAGCGACTCGTGATCGCGTGCTTCAAGATGCTCAGGAAGAGGCACGTAAACTCGAAGAAGAGCAGCGCCAGAAGATCGCAGCTGAGCAGCAACAGCTCTACGGCAGCGACGAAGAAAGCGATGCAGAGCGTGAGGACATTGAAGATCCCAATGATATCAATGAATATGACGGTAACCACAATGATCAAGAAGATGAAGAGGACGACGAGGATGAGGAGGAAGTCCCATTGTCAGGAGAAGCCGTGTAGCAACAATGTAGCCATCTCTACTTCAACTTTACGTATTTTACGTAAACCTTTGATATTGCATATCGAGTAGGGTTCCTGCGATCAACCCACCATACTGCCTATTCCACAAAGTCGAGAGAAAGAGACCCAGACGGAGAGGCACACAGAAGCATGAGCAGCGCCAACGGACAGACGATCACCGTGTGTGGCAACGTGTTCCGGTACGTGTGTCCACTGCAGTTTGTTTCCTTTGAAATCGCGCTTCAAATCGCTGTCGTTTAAGCTAGTTCTCCGATGTTTTGTGCTCGTATTTGTGCAGTCTCGTCGAGACGATCGGACGGGGCTCCTACGGCACCGTACGACAGTCTTGCATCGTAGTTAGTGTAAGAATAATTAGCTTAAGTTTTGTGCTTTGGATTGATGTCATTTAGGTGCACAAAGCCATCAATTTGTCGTCAGGAGCGGCTGTGGCCGTCAAAATGATCGGGAAGGACAAGTTACGACGACCACACGAACGTCAGAGCATTGAGAAGGAGATTGAGACCATGCGCGTTGCTGTAGAGCAGTTCGAGAATGGCCACCCGCACATTGTGCGTCTACTGTGCACCAAGGAGTCGCAGCACCACATTTTCATTGTGCAGGTCTGTCAGACGAGAGAGGGAGAAAGAAACGAGGCTGATATTGTAGTTGTTACAGGAGTATTGTGCTGGTGGGGACATTGCCCAACTCATGAAGATGAACAACGGGCTGACAGAGGAGCAAGCAAGACTTTATATGTCGCAACTAGGTGAGTTCGTAAGACTTGAAGTATTGCACAGTGATTGACAGTGAATTTTGCAGCCTCGGGGTTGCAGTTTCTCCGATCGCAAAATGTAGTGCATAGAGACTTGAAGCCGGCCAATTTGCTGCTTTCTTCACGAAATTCGGTGACGGCGAAGCTGAAAATTGGTGAGTTTAGTTTGCAACGGAGATTTTGTGAGGGGTTTAGCTGACTGTTGTGGATTGAATGACACTTTGTAGCGGACTTTGGGTTTGCGCGAGAGTTGGAATCAGAGATGATGGCAGAGAGTGTTGTGGGCTCTCCATTATACATGGCACCAGAGCTTCTGGAGTACAAAAGCTACGATGCCAAAGCAGATTTGTGGTCGGTTGGCATTATCCTTTACGAGATGCTTGCGAACGAACACCCTTTTCTCATTGTCGACAAAGTCCATGCAACAAACCATCTGGCGCTGCGCAGGAATATCTACCGATACTTTGAACGCTATGGCCACGTCCAATTGCCTAAAAAAGTGAAAGTTTCTCCCGAGTGCGAGCAGTTGGTGGAGGCTTTGCTGCGGGTAGACCCACGCAAGCGGATATCTTTTGAGGACTTTTTTCGTGCACCATTTTTGCTGCCGCCGGCACCATCGGATACTGATGCAGACACTGCAGGTTTGGAGAGCTCGGATACGAAACAACCCCTCGTTGCTGAAAAACAACCGGAATATGGTACGCATTTGATGCTTCGAAAATTCTTTTGAAAGCGTGAGTATCACTGACAGAGAACTATTTGCAGAGGATTGGGCCACCTTTAGTGACGAGTACGTGATGGTGGAGAACGAGTATGAGGACGTGGGCCGAAAGGTTCTTGACGGCCAGGACCTCAACGTGAATCTGGATGACAAGGTCAGATGGAACAAAACTATTTAGAGGTGGGAGCGTATGAGCCTAATGCTAACATCTGTTGCTGTTCCCAGGCAAAGCACCACACGAAGGAGCATATCCCTGTTGCTGATGCTAACTCCACCATTGTTGATGGGGGTGTCGAGATTAGAGACGTCGTGATCGACACATCTTCTCCGCGAAACGTGAAATTTGCAGCTGACTCCGTAGAAACACCAGTACCAACTGAATTTGAGGGTGAAACAAAAATGCCGGCCCGTGAAGTGATCCCAGCGGCTAAAATTGACAATTGGTTGGTTGGTGAGCGCCGGCAGTGGGTGACCGACGATAACCGCATTGAAGAACTTCTGGGTATTTGCTACAAGAGCTTTTCGTGCGGTAGCGTGGCACTTTTTGTTCCCACACCATTTGGCGACTATATTGCATTCCACGAAGGATGTCCTCACTATTATCTGTCGGAGGAGTCAATCGCTGCGTCTAAGAAAGACGACAGGTAAGCTTAAACTTTGAGCTCTTGATATGGTGATCGTACACGCGAACTCAATTGTCGTTTTGTCTTTTTATCACAGAAATCCTCCATATGTACTAGGACACATTGTCTACATTGAGGACCACGAAACGACTGATGTAGGATCATGTTACCGTGTTTTCCCTTGTATATATTGAGTTGTGTGTCGACTAACTGATGAGTCTGTTCATATAGAAATTGAACCCGTACTGCCTCCGCGAAGGAACGAAGTATCATGTGGTGTCTGTCACTCCTTTGGCTACCTCTTCTCACGACGCCAACGGTAGTGTGGGGACGACAGATAGCTCATCTGCATCGGATGAACTACCGCTCTCTCAAGTCCTGACTGGTCGTACAGTGGCAAGTGATGTGGAGGAAAATGGCCTCCATGACGTTGTAAGTGAGCCGCCTTGTATTGAGACTTCCGACGGCCCGATCGAGCACCAGAGGATATCCTTCCGTAGTTTCCAAATCAGTTCGCTGGCGCTGTTTTTCCTGAAGGGAGGGAAGCTGCCGTATGTAGCCTTCAACGAGGGAGCTCCGAACTATTATCTAGCTAACGAGTCGATTCAAGCGGCGATTTTGGGAGTGGGCAGCGACCGGACTCCGCCCGCATACATCTGTGGCGAGATTATCTTCATCGATACTTTCCAGGCGACCGAGGTACAAGTTCTTGTCTTCGTTGGTTGTCCTAGATGTTACACTGACGCTCTTTGTGTTAACAGGATTTTAACCCGTATCGGTTGCCGTATGGGACACGATTCCATGTTGTGACGGTCGTAAACCCGAAGAGAACCTAGTTGATATATGCAGCAAGATAAATGGCGATGGGGCAGCGCTATAGGTGTTAAACAAGTGCATTAAAAAATTCAAGCAAAACAAAAGTGGTGAACGTTTGTTTGATGATAACAAGACTTGGCGATACACAAATTGTTTGACCCACAAGGAGTTTTTCTATTGTTTAGGTTTCTTTGCTATGATATGAAAAATATACGTGTGAAGATGAGGATGTCGCTTTTCTTAATGGTGGGTTTTCTAGCTGTGCTCATACGCGCTTGATCTCTCCTTCTCTTTGGTTAGGATCTGTTAGGAGACCAAGTCGTGATGATAGTGGTGGGATGCTTCTTCATTTTTCTCCTTGTTTTGTTTTCCTTGGCTCGATAGTTCTGTCTGCTACGACATCCTTAGCGACGCTCTCATTTTAAAGATACACGTTTCTTACTCGGACAAAAGAGCGTTCACCGCACCACCGATGTTTCCGCCGGCTAGCTCTAGAGCGAATATATTCTTCTCGGTGTCGTCGAACCCCATCGATACCAGTTGCTTCAGGGCCTCGCTGTAGTCTACCTTGACTTCCGACTCTGCATTCACCACCACTGCACTTCCACCCGGTGCCACTAGAACTTTCGTGGTGTCTACGATGTCCATATCCTCGTCGGTCGCGGCCTTGGTTTCATGGGCGTCGTCTTGTTCGCCATTCTGCTTATCAGCCTTTTCATCATTGTCCGAGAAGTGTGTGTGATGGTGGCCACAACGCCCATGCCGACCGTGGCGTCCGTGCTGTCCGCGGAAACCATGATGTTCCCAGTGATCAAACTCAGCAGGGAAGGGTGGACAACCGTGCGCGAAACCTCGAGGGCACATGAATGGCCCACGCGGGTCAGTGAACTCAAACGGAGGCGGTCCGAAGCGACCTCGAGGATCACAGCCAGGGGGTCCGCGGTGGTGACGACGGTCGTCGAACTCGGGAGGGCTACGACTAGGATGGCTGTGGAAGTCCGGACGACCATTCCCGGGGAGCTTGTCGGGACGACCGTGGCGGAATGGGAATCCGTGATCTGGGAAGCCATGACCGGGGAAGCCGTGACGGGGGAAACCGTGATGGGAAACCGTGATGCTCGGAATGACGTCCGTGGAAGGCGAATTCCGGAGGTCCGTGGCAGTGGCCATGTCGACCGAACTTGCCATGCTCGCCATGGTAGCGTTTGCCGTGATCAGACTTGCCGCGGTGGTGTTTGTCTTCATCGCCATGATGACCGTGACAGCCATGGCGACGCTCGTATTTGCCCCCGTGGTGACGTCCGAATTTTCCGTGGCCGTGATGGTGGTGGCCGAACTTGCCGTGACGACCAAACTTGCCGCCTCGACGGCACGTGAACTTGAGTGCACGCATCACGGCCGGCTCCTCGATCTTCGTGAACGGTCCGTGCGACTCCGTCCATTTGCCGCTGGCTTCGCAGGCCTCGCACAGGTCGAAGTTCTCCTTCGTCTGCGACTTGAAGCGGACTCCCGCGATGGGGGTCATCTCGCACCCGTCACACGTCACGTAGGAGTGCACGGGCTCGGAGGTGCGTTTTTGCTTGGGTGCGCGCGATGGGTCTGTGATCTTGATAAATGGCTCGTAGCGAGTGTACTTACCGCTGGCCTCGCACTCTTCGCACAGATCGAAGTTCGGCACTTCAAGAGACTTGTAGCGCACGCCCACTAGCGGAACCTTATTACACCCGTCACAGGCGACACCAAGATGCAGAGGCACTTCCTCTGCAAAAACCTCCATGTCTAGCGTCTCCTGATCGTCGCTGCAGCACGAGCTGGAGTTGCTGCAGCTGGACGAGTCCGATGCGTTGCCGTCCACGTCCACGTCGTTGTGGCGGGCCAAGCCGGTCAGCAGCGACTTGGCCACATTCACTATAACAGGTTTGAGCGACGGGTAACTCGCAACAACGCGCTGTGCGAACACGAGCAGTTCGTCGAAACGTGTCGTGGCCGCGTCCTCAATGGCCTGTGCATCTTCTTGGTAGATGGCCGTCATTATGGCATCTGTCAGTTCCTTGAACTCTTCCGTGGCACTCAGCTCCTCCACCGTCTTGCGGAAGGTGTCATCTTGCAACACCAGCAGCAGCTCCTTCTTGATCGTCGCCAGCTCGTCGGCATCTTGGGCCACATCCATAGCTTCCAGACTGGCCATCAGCATATTCATGGCGCTGGCGGGTGTGGGTTTCGTCTCGGGTTTCGCCGTCAGCTTCGACATGGCCGTGACGAGACCGCGTAGTTGCGTCTGGATGGCTGTAGTAGTGCGTTGAGTACTGGTCAGTTCTTGCGGCACCGCCGTCACGTCCAGACTCTGTAGCTGCTCGTCCTGCATGTACTTCTCCAGCTCCTTAACGTCGGCGTCACTGGTGATCGTCACGTGGTCTCCGTCCGAGTCCGTGTAGTGGAGCGAGAACTCCTGGTCGGGCAGCAGCGAGGCTGCTGTCGTCTGCAGTTGATTCACCGTGAGGGTGTCTCCGTTGTCGTTTGTTAAGGGCAACGTTTGCTGCAGCTCGGCGTCGTTCGTCTTGATCTCGAGCGTTCGTGTCATCCTTGTCGTCGTCGGTGGTGGTGTTTGACTTGTGCGGTCGGAGGCCAATTGAGATCTGAGGAATGCGAAC
>PCFV01000349.1:0-32298 GCA_002812785.1 Phytophthora litchii | reverse complement strand
GACGTGGAGCTTAATCTGCGCGGCTGCATGCACTGTTGTCTGGCGTTTCTTGGTGCTTGGGTGTGGAGCAGCTTCTGCTTGTGCCATCTCTGTGCTATCTTAAGATAGCCTCCTCGGTTAGGTGCGACCTGGTTCTATATATTTTTACTCATCGCGGGACTGTTCTCCTTTTCCTCCTATTGGAGCCGCCATTGCTTTCTTAAGATAGCCTCTTCTACTGGTTCTATATATTTTTACATAGAACAAACTAGACTTCATTACGGAGACCATAAGTCGGAGACTAAAAAGGTGTTCTACTAAATCGGAGTAGTATTTGCCAAAAGTGGGGGAAGGAAGATACGACCCATCCCCTTCAACCTGATAAGTGCCGAACTGCCGAAGATCTCGACGGAAATAACCGCATTATGAGGGGTAACGATGGCGCTAGTGGCTATCTAATGAAGACTCTCGACGGCATGTGCTAGGCACTGGCGGCTATTGCCGCGAGCTGCTGACGCGATACTTGAAATATATATGACTGCATCGAAGACGGACTAAATTAATTCCTGTAAATGCATGTAGAACTGAAGTGGCTGGAGTTCTTCATGATATTCAAATCTCGCTGCACGAACTACATCCCGCAGCGCAGCTCAGCGAATGTGGCGAATAGCGATATCTGCCGAACAGGTGGCAGTGCAACGAAGCGAGTAGTGAGCTCTTCTGCTGCTGCGAACTCACCCCTACGGACGTGCATGTTTGCCACCGACTCAATGAGATCTAGATCACAAGAGCACAAAACGCTAGTGAGATACCTGCAACAAGCACGATGTCTCAATGAACTTATACATGGATCTGTCGGTGACGCAGCAAGCAATTCTTTCAGCAATCTGAAGCGGAGGTCTGTCAAACTAGCAGAAGTATCGTCAGCAAAGCAAGCTTAGTCAAAGCCAGGAAAACTTACTGGCCTAGACTGCTGGTGTTTCGAATAGCAAATGTGATCTCGTCCGGGCTGTCGAGCGTCGGGTCCTCGATATATTCCTGCTCGCGCAGAATTCTGTCTTTTACAGTTAGGCACCATGGTAGGTAACCTGCGATCTGTCTACAAACCTGTCCACGTAAGCAAGGTCCTTCAGTCTGTCGTCTGGAAGTGCGAGAGCTATGAACCTCGAAAGTAAGTCTTTGAACAAAGCGAATTAGTAAAATTCATCGCGACTACTACAGTTTGTTCATCATACCTGCAGCCTCTTGGCGCTGCTTTCGCTGCAGCGCCCGTGTAAATAGATAATGCAGTGCCGCCCTCCGCTTCAAAGAGCAGTGGAAATATTGGTGGACACATACTAGTCACAACGCACAACTGCGTACCCTTAGTCGTTGCTTTTCCAGAACTTCCTCAATCATTTCCGGTGGTATGCGTTCGAGTTCTTTCTCATTCATCATCTGGCATGCGGCGTCGTAATTCTCCAGACATCGCGCCGTGTCATGGAGGCGATCCCAAAGTCGAGCAAGCTGCAAGAAGACAGCTTTAACCAGTTGATCAGCGTCATCCTACATGACAAGACGTATTACCTTGAGGTTCCCCACGTAAGGATCTAGCATCGTTTGTCGCTCCTGCTTCACTGCTCGGATCTGGTCCATGAGTTGCTTGAATTCCGTCGCAGAAACTCGTTTGGGTTTCTTCCCAGTCAGCATCACTGGTAGCGACTCAATCCCTGTCGGCGTCGCTGCACGACTGACATTCTCTGTTGAAGAGCTTCCAGGTCGCACAGGTGGTGAAGCAGCTTCCAACTGTGCCAAGTGCTGGCGCAACATCGCCACGCTTCTGTCACGCGCTGCTTTCACTCGCTGCAGTCGGTTATAGCGCTCCTTCCTACGCAGAAGTGACTTGTGAGTTCAATTCTTCGACTAGTGCGAGCTTTTGCCACTCACTTGTCCTGAATAGCAGTCAACTGTTTCTTCTCGGTCTGGTACCGATCCTGCAGGACTCGGATCTGTTCCAGCACTGCCGCGCGCTGGTTGTAGAGCGCAGCGTTCTCTATCAAGTACACACATGCAGCAGTGAGCACCACCGCCTTGATTTACATTCCGCTATGGCAGCAGCTTCTCCAGCTCCAATAGAGCGATAGCACCACCGCCTTGATTTACATTCCGCCATGGCAAGTACCTGCGTGAAGTGCGAGTTTGGCCTCATTGCGCGTGTCGAGCTGCACGAGTCGCACCAAGCTGCGCGTCCGGTCTCGCTGAGCCTCTCGACGCGCAGCCTCTTGCTGCCGCTCGGCCGCGGCCTCGGCATGCCGGCGCTGCAGCGCAGCAGCAATCACAGACGTTGAAGCGGCCACGTACGACTCGTCGCCCATCCCCTTCAACCTGATGAACCTGATAAGTGCCGAACCGCCGAAGATCTCGACGGAAATAACCGCATTATGAGGGGTAACGATGGTACTAGTGGCTATCTAGTGAAGACTCTCGACGGCATGTGCTAGATACTGGCGGCTATGCATGTTGGTGGTGCAGCGGCGTTATCAGCGACTGGCTTCCTGCATGTCGTCGCACTTAGGCGAAGTTCAATGGCGTTTCTAAGCCACAAAGATCGCATACAAACGCCAAGTCATTCAGAGCGGACGTCACGTGCGTGTCTGCGTAGCCAATCAGCTCGCGGCGGGATCTTACTCGTATGGCAGACGTCACTAAAGCCAAGTCTTCTCCGTCTACTTCCCATGTACACCACACTCGTCGCAAACGTAGCCGCCCTTCATCAAATACCCTTTCTAATTCCTTACGATACTTTCCATTACAACAGCGTTTTCTCCCTTTACAATTATATATCCTGTACATCATAAACAGCGCAACCCGCCACGTTCTGCAGTCCCATCTTAAAATCACCGGATCCCATGCAAGTAACGCCGTAAAGCCAGGTACCCCGCCAGCTTCGAAAAAAAGACCAGGCGCCGCTTTCCTACGTCAGCAGCGTCGCTATTTGGCATTTGCCTCCAAACCACTCAAAGCAGCAGCGCAGAGCCAGGGACGTCACAAGTGAACGGCCGAGTCAGCACGAGCATGTCGATAGACTACGGGATGCCCATCGTCCTGCCTCCCATCGGGCCGCTCTTCGCCAGCAGCGGCACCACGCTGCCCTACGACGACGAGCAGCGCGAGCAGTACGAAGAAGACATGGCGCGGTACTTTGGCGTGCCGCTGCCCAGCTGCATCCGGCGCAAACCGACGCTGGACGAGGAGCCGGCCAGTCTCCGCACACCCACAAGTGTTCAGCCCAGTGGCGGCTTCCCTCCTAGCTCGTCCCCGGTCAAAGATGACGCCAAGAAGACGACACTGCCGCTGTTACAACTGGACTCGCCTACGGACGTCTCGGAACATTCAGAAGAGGAGAAACTCCGTGTCAGTCGTGAACGCAATCGACTCCATGCGCAACGTACGAGGATTCGTAAACGGGAGCTGCTCGAGAGTCTCAAGGAACGGATTGAAGCGCTGCAGGACGAATACGAGCTGTTGAAACAGGCTTACGACTTCCATGCTACGGCCGTGTGTCTCTTGAGACTGGGCAACGTCGTGGACGTCCCGTGCGTGCAGAAGCTCGAACTGGTTGGCGTCAATTCGACTGAAGACAGGGACGAAGATGGGCAGCTCTGTGAGAAGCACGAGAGCGACGAAGAGACCCAGGAACATGACAAAGACTGCAAGGAAGACGCTTGCACGTGTCTGGCTACGCAACTCAATACGAACGGCAAGAGACCGTATGCGACCAACAACATGCTCGTGTGCTCTAAAGAAGAGCGCGAACGCGTGCGACGTGAACGCAACCGGTTGCACGCGCGGAGAGCGCGTCTTCGCAAGAAACTCGTGCTGGAAAAGAGCCAACAGGTACGAGAATTTGACGTTTGATTCGTATGGATACTAGAATTCTAATGTTTTTTGTGATTTTGCAGGCTGTGCACGACCTACGTGAACGCAACGACCGTCTTCGCAGTCGTCTGAGTGTCTTGGTGTCGTCCATCTACGGATCCGAGGCGTGTCTTGACGACCCTGATGCCACGTCATGATCTTTACCAGGCGTGGAACGCCCCTCGAGCAATGTGGACGTTGGAATTTCGACACGCATCGAGGCTGCATGCAGTCGTCGGTGCGTCGCTATCTATCTCTTATGTATCTATCTATGGGCCGGCATTTTGACCGGCTGGGGCTGCTTCGATGTAAATACAGCAGCATAGCATTACATTTCACTATCCACTGGTGTTCGTGTCTTTTGCTTGTTAGTGATGAAGGTGTTGGTGATATGGAGCTGAGGCGTGAAGCGTCGCACACTTGGATATTGTTGCGCGCTGATGAGTCGACGTGCCTCGGATCTGAGGTCGACATCGCCATCACACTCGCCAGTGCATTCTACTGTGCCAAAGTTTCATGATAGTGGATTTAGGAGTAGCAGTGACGATGATGCAGTGGATACCAACCTCGAGGAAGAGCTGCTCACGGAAATCCGAAGTACGAGACGGTTGAACAAATTGATGGCATGCTGATGCTTCTCTAACTCGCTTTGACTGTTCGCAGCACTGGTGAAGAAGGAGAAATACCTGGCACAATTACAAGATCAACTAGACGAATTTCAAGGTGACAGCGGTTTGACGGACATCAATCGAGTTCAGCGTGAAGAATTGGATAATGAAGTGCGGTTTCATGGCAAAACTAGATCGGAAAGGACCCAACCAAAGTCTAAAGTGAACTTGTTGTCGGCGCGAGCAATCTCACACAATTTGTCGATTGCTCGGGAGCACTATCGAGCGTGTTTTGTGGAGGTGAATCCCATTCAGCTTCGGGATATTAGAAGATTGGTCCTCGTGAGTCAAGATTTGCATATTCATCAGCTACGCACGTTGAGCAAGAACCTCTTTTTGTTCAATGCGCTACGATCCGTCAATTTGTCAAACAACCAGCTCGATGATTCCGGTAGCAAGGAGATCCGTACGACGGTGGAAGTGAAGCAGAATTCTGTTGGTAAAGTCTAACTTTTGTTTTGATCATGTAGGGGATCTGATGTGCTACCCAGGACTCCAAGTACTTGACCTGTCGCGAAACTTACTTGGAAAGTTAAGCGCACGTACAATTTGTGAGCGCCTTCGACATCAGGCGAAGCTTCTTTCACTTGATCTTCATGGAAATTTGTTCTTTGCTGACGAAGGTGAGACTGCTGGCGAGGTTGCTCGGTTGTTTGCGAAAGGTGAGTTCTCATAACCATTTGTTGCTTACCCATCTTCTAATCAATTTGACCAAAGCTGTTGCTGTGAATGAGCACATACAGCATTTTTACCTGAGTGTCCAAGATCAATATGACAAGTACATGACACTTGGAGAACAATGGTCGAATGCCAGTCGTGCACCGAGTCATGCGAAAAAAAAGCATGTAAAAGGCAAATCTTCAGAATTCACGAGTGCTGCCGTGGAATTCAGTCAACTTCTTGCTGAAGAGCTTCGACAAGGAGGTAGACACAACAAGCTCCAATCGCTTGGACTATGCTACGCCGAATTCTCGCGTAAAGTTGTGCTCAATACTATGAAGATGGCTAATCGATTAACGATACTTGATCTGTCGTTCGCGTTTGTCGGAATCCCGGGTGCTCAAGTGGTAGCTGCGGCTTTGAGGATAGACGGCTACGCTTCGCTCACACAACTCAATATGCGCTGCAATCGTACTAAATCCATGGGAGCACGGGTGATCCTAGCGGCACTCGACATGAACGAGCGGTTAACGTCTCTGGATCTAAGTCACAACGAAATCCGCAGCGACATTGTTGATACTGTGGTTGACATGTTGAACCAAAACAAGGTTCTCACTCGACTCGATCTCTCGCAGAACGATTTATGCGGAGACAGAACAGAAGAAGAGCTGCGTTGTCTCCGAGATGTTATTGTAGGCCATCGAGCATTACTGAGCTTGGGGCAGCTGAATAGGTAAAGCATACACGAAAGCGGGTAGTGTAACACATCTCACCTTGTGAATTGTGTTTATAGTGTGGGTGCCAACGTAGCTCAAGAACGCATGCTTCATGGCGCTTTGGTCAAGAATCGCATTTCTGATGACTACGTCCTTGATGTAGTCACAGCATTGACCGACCCAAGAACCAACGACGAAGCTGCACCTTCGAAAAAGCGACACATTCTTAGTACGATCGTGGAGCTGGACGACGCAGCAGCTTTCACACGAGTGTGGAAGCGGGAGATCACAAAAGATGGACGGCACAGTTTGAAATGGAGAATGGCGGTGAAGGCGACGCATAAGGCCTCAGCGAGTAGTTCACTGATGCATAGCTCACCTCTTGCATGGAAGTTGGTGGTACATCGCAAGTGCGATGCGCGTGGAGTTCTGGAGGACGAAGCAGCAACGGCGCATTTCCATGACGAAGAAGGTATGAACGAATATCAACAAGTGCGGGGTTGTTGTCAGCCTTGACATGAATTTATCACGCAGGTTCTTCTTCGTATGCGCTATACTCAGCAGTTGTGTACTGCGAGAAGGGTGATTCACTATCTCTCCAACTCGGTATCAACCACGGGGAGGATCTCAAGCAGCCGTACAAAGTGTTCGTCAAAGACATCGTATTCATCTCACATCATGTAAGTCCTGTGTCGACGGTCTAAAAGCTGTTAACCACTGACACTCTTTGCTGTGTTATCAAGCCACAAGATCGTCAGCATCTCTTGCTCAGCATACCGCAAAGCTTTACAGGATCTCCAATTCCGTGGCGAATGAAGCCACAGCGACGAATGATGTTAGCAGCACAGGACGGTGTAAATCCGTCATCATTCTTGTGGGAGGGTGTAGTCCAAAGGGTCTACATTCACACCACTGGTGTTTTCCGCCTTCTAGCCCGTGTACAGCTTCCTGAAAGGCTTGCTCCCACGGCGGATGAAAAGATAAACGAGCTGAACTCACGCTTTTGGTGGCAGCTCCAGCGCTCCAGCTGCTGGGACCCTCACACGAACCAAACTGTGGTTGAAGGAACCTGTTTTGCTATGCACGGTGCACTGCGCAATGGCCGTGATTTGGTTTTCTATCTTCCAGCAATGGAGTGGATGGCCGGTGAATATCTACAGCTCTCCGTGACAACACCAAACGACGACGTGGTCCTCCGGGTGGTTCAGTTTCAGATTTTACATGAGGTATGCTTGCTTGACGTCAAATCCGTTCGTCCTCGCTGATAAGATGCTGGTTTTTCCGCAGGTTGCTAATTGGGAATGCCCGTCAACAATATCGTGCCTCAATTTCGCAGCTTGAGGACGAACATCCACGCATCACGTTATGCGTTTCGAGCCGCTGATAACGGTTCGCGACGCTCCGACGAACGGATCTTTGCGTTTCCATCTCCGAATTTGCCATCTACCTCGCCATCTAACCATAACCACCTGCCAGCTCAGCTCACACACTCCTGTCTTCGCTCGACGCGGAGAAACTCGAAGCACTATAGCGTCGTTATCCGCGGTTGACGGGGAAATCACCCCGTTGTTTAACTTGCCACAGTCCGTAAACGACGAAGAAGAAGTCTGCATTGTTCTGAGTGGTCGCAGCTCGCTCCGTGCTCAATCCCCGACCGCATCGCCTCGACTGCAGCTCGAAGAAGCAGACGAGGACAAGTCGCCACCAACGAAAGGCGAAATCCCAGCATCAGTCGCAAATATGCCACCACCAGATCAGCCGATCCGACAGAACAGTGCTCCAAACGTGTCGTGGGAACTGACAGCCAACATGGAGCCGATCCTCCCGACCGAGACGCCACCAAAGCTGGGTATTGCGGAAACAACTCAACCAGCCAAGCGACGCGTCACGAGCTCAGCAGCGGATGAGATCAGTCACCACGCACTAGATCGTCTTGGAGTCAACACTGACATCTTGAAAAAAGAGAAGGGCATGAAGAAGCTCGGGATCTGCGACGTCGATATCGTCCGAAGCGAAGAACTGCGGCGGTACACCGGCGTTTCACAGCTCGAACCGTCATCCAAAGTTGAGTTCATGTTCGGCTTCAACGACGAGCAATTGCACCGCGAGCGAGCTATCAAACGACTGGGTACCACCGAGCAGGAGATCATGGATGATTATAGTCGCCGAGTTTCTCGCTTGGGAGTCACGAACTCGTTCCCTGTCAAGCTATAACGATTCAGGGGTCTTTGCCAGTTGCATCCTGTTTGAACATACCAAAACCAATTCATTTATCGATCGAATACTCATTCGTACCTTGTTCACACCGCTCGATGCTCTCACATGTACTGATAACTGTTCTTGTCCTTCTCCAACTGGTCCAGTTTGTTGCCCAGAGAAATTCCGTCGCTAACCGGTCCGCTGCCAACGTTACTGCCAGTACCAACCGAGTTTACACCACTCGAGAGGTTTGCCATGGAGTTGCTTCCAGATAATGAGAAGGGTGGTGGGTAACCACCACTAGTACCACTTGGTCTCAGTTGAGCAGATGAGAAAGAGCGATACGTCGAGCCTGTCCCTATGGTAGAAGAGACCGAGAAGCTGTGCTGAGAGCTCTGCGACCCCATAGACGCCTGCTGTTGCTGCTTGTCCAGGAATGATTTCTTTGCACTACGCATCGGCGCCTTCGACTCCTGTGATTTTTGTTGCTGATACTGCTGCTGCTGTTGCTTCTTTTTCCCCTTAGACACGGCGCGTTGGGTGGCTAGTGCTGCAGCGCTTGCTCGTTGTTGCTCGATAACTGCAGTTTGGTTGTCGTCGCCCACGATTGGCAAGTCTAGATGTTGGCACTGGCAGTTGCAGTCAGTAACAGGACACACCGTGTGCGTCTTAAACCAATCTGCTAAATGGTGTGCGTGACCACCGTGTTTGCAGGACTGGCACCACGTAAACCACTCCACAAACGGAATACTGGACAACTGGGCAAGGTTTTCGTACTCGTTTTTACCAGTTTTGGGCTCCTTCAGCACTCCTCCAGCGTCGGTCGCTACACTGCTCACCAACGTATTCACAGCATCAGAGGTTTGTCTAGAGCGACGGTGAGCCAGTTCAAAGTATGGATTCAGCGATCCGAAGGGAAGCAAACACAAAGCGCACTGCGGTAGTGGCTTTCGGCACGTCGGACAGCACGTAAGCTTTGGCTTGGCACGATTCAGCCACGACGAATGAGAACCACCAAGTCGAAGCAAACTAGCCAAAGACAGAGACGCATTGCAAAAGTTACATCGTACAAACAACTGCGGCGGGACGGAGAGAGTTGATGGAGCCGACAGTTCGGCTTGGAAATCTTCTGCGTCAAAGTCACGAGAAAAACTGGTGAAGCCGTTAAGAAGATCTTCCAGTTGCGAGCGACCCACATCGAACCGTGCTCGTTCATGAAAGAGCTGCCACTGGTTGAGCAAGTCCTTATAAATCTGAATCCACTTCTCCAGGCAAGATGATTTCGCCACATACGAAGATGGGAGTCGCGCAGCTAATAATGCCAGCGTCTGAATGTCACCCGTCATGTCCAAGTACGTCTGAAGGAGACGAATACCGTCAGTGTTGATTCCAGTCACAATTAATCCTTCCAGGCGTCCGAACTGTTCGCTCTCCTCTTCGTGTTGAGCGACAAACGCGAGCAACTCATCAGCTTGAAGATACCGACAAGCGAAAGCAAGTCGATCACTTAAGGGTAGTGTAATATCGTTGAGAATTGCCGAATATGCACCTGCACTGGCAGGTCTAGCTCCACCAAAAACTGCAAGTCCATCCACACTTCCCCACTGCCTTCGGCTATTCCCACGCCGTTGGGGTTGCTGGCTAGTCCGCATAGCGTTCGTTGAGTTAGATGATGAAGATGAGCTCGCGACACACAAGAACGAAAGCATCGCGTGAAAGTAGCGAGGGTTAGCTTGTGACATGATCTCACTCCGCTTCAAAAGTTGCTGAGTCATGTTTGACCATAGAGACAACCCACCTGCAGTAGCAACTGACGATGAGTAGCCCGCAACAGACATTGCAATGAGCTGCAGCAAGTCTGGCGAATACGGCGACGAGACCCCAACATTCAAGTGCTGCATTTGAGTAAGCCACGTTGCTCCCTTCTGAAGAAGCGCCACAGCTGCGTTCAAGTCTCCATGAAAAACTGCCAGTGCCGCCGCTCGAGCATAGTTACCTTCCAACTCGCATCGGTTCAGGATGTTCTGTAGCTCGTGTCTGCCATTTTCATTCCACGAGCGGTTGGCAAAATGCGCGTTATCATCGTATTGCTTCTGGGGGTTCCATATACTTGAACTACTCCGATGCATGTTTCTCCCCGCAGCACTGTCCAGTCCTGGTCCACCTACACCTGCTGACGACGAACGTGACGCTCCCTGACCGTTGTCGGGGTCCCAGTTGCATGCTAGCAAACCCAATCGCCGCCCAGGTCCTTCAAAGTACTGACATCCAAGGATTTGATCAGTCTTTGCCACAGACACGACAGCAGGCTCTTCCTCTCTGTAATCTTCCTGAACAGTGGCAGTTGATCCAGAAGAACCCGATTTTCCTGTTGCCGAGGGTTCCCCAGAAGTTGTCAACAAATTCTTCACACCAGCGATAACAAGAGTATTTGGATCAACTGGCCACCCGCGCAGTGGACCAGCCATTGCAGCATTTACAGCGCTGTTCCCGAGCCCATTAGTCGTAGATCGTGATTGTTCCACACGTGAAGCTCGGATTCGGCGAAGAGCCTCAACTTGGTCAACCCATAGCCACAAATTGCGTAGCTGCCGGCCGCGTTGAGTAGACTCGTTGAATAACTTCAGGTTTTTTGACAGTCCAACGGAGTATCCTTGTTTAGCGAGCTTGTACATTTCATTTGATATATCCTCTTCCATACGAGAGCCTGACGTAATTTCTTCCTCCAGTGCCAATCGAGCCACGGCAGATGTTCCCAATCCAGGTCCACTGACAGACCCACCAAACAATAGTCTTCCACAGCCGAATGTGACTGCTCCATGAGATGAGAGCGAAAGTGGCATTGCATCGTGTACAGAAATGTCTCCCAGCTCACCCGTGATTGATGCAGTCAACAGTCGGTTTGGGAAAGCTGCTGCTGCAAGCTGGTGTTTCTGTGCATTGCTGCCCTTGCCCATATTCGTCGCGCGCTGCATTCTTGATGGCGAATCCACATGCTGCCATGAGAACGACGTAAGCGGCTCGGAGGTGTAGCGTCTACGGAACGGCTTCTTAAGCGTTGAAGATCCGCTCTCATGCTTGCTAACATCCCATAACGACACCCACTTCTCTTCCGTCGATGCTGTAACCAGAATGCCAGGCTTTGATGGGCACCATGATACTTGTGCCAGATTCTTGCTTGTCTGATACAACGAAAGTAGCGGTCCGGACGAAGACTCCAATTGACGAATATCCCACACCTTCACTGGTTCCTGTGGCGCATCACTGTACGTCGCGAGCATGTGCGGTCGATGTTGATCAAACTCCACCCCCAACACTGCCTTATTGTGTGCCACCACACTCATCGGAGACGATCCCTTTGCACGTAAATCATACACTCTCAACCACTTAAAGCCTGTTCCTGTCGCTAAACACGTGGGTTGCAACGGCACCCACGACAACGCCATGGTGGCCTCGGAATTGGCCAGTTCATGGACCGGTTTCGAGTCTGCAGCTGAGAATCCATTGGCACCTGCGCCTACTCCGACACTAGCACTTGCTCCTCCATTGCTGCCTCCTTTTCTGCCATTAATTGAGCGTTCCAACCCTCCATCTTGATCCACAAGACCTTCAACATTGCCACTACTGCTGCTACGCGCGAGCCCTGTTGTCCCTGCTGCTCCCCCCACCGCATTACTCGTATTTAAGTCCCACACAAGTGTACAAAAGTCGCTACGGACTTTCTCAAAGCCTGCAGCTAGTTGATTGGGCACTGACGGGTTCCAAGCCACTGCATGACACGGACGACTGTACTTGGGGAGGAACTCGCGCATCACACGAGCCCGCGGGTCCTCAAAGTCGCACAGTAGGACCTTACCCGACCCGGTACCGGTAGCGATCAACAGCGGTTTGGCTTCAAACGGATACCATTGCAGACATTTGAGCTGAGAGACTTTGGCATTGATGCGCACGACGCGGAATGCGCGTTTACGTTGCGTAGAGAGGGCTGTGGGCTCCACCAACGCGTCAGGATAATCACTAGAGAATGAGGAAGAAGTTGTGACCTCGAATAAACGCAGATTGTCCGCGCCTACAGCGAATAACGACGCGTCATGTGGAGACCACTCCACCACCGTGCGCTTGCTCATGAGTGAGGATCGAGAAGTTGGGATTGGACTAAAAGGAGCAATTTTTGACGAATGAAAGATCTTCAATTCACACGTAATTCGGACTCCGTTTTACCTTAATCAGGGTTTGGACATGGCTTCAGTTTCGACTGATTTGCCTGTCTCGTCTCGGATTGGCTGGCTCATTTCTACCAATCGCATCGTCACAATTCTTTACCGCCGTCTCCTCCCTCATTTCCGACGTCGCTAGAGAGAAGCCAGAGCCACATCAGACCATGGACGACGTGTCCCTCAAGCAGAAGCAGACGGATGACAAGGATCTGGACAACCTCATCTTCAATGGGGAGAAGGAGGAGACGACGGCCAAGGAGAACCAGCCACCAACGCACGACGGAGACTCAGATAGCGACGACAAGAAGTCCACAGCGTCGGCCAAGTCGGGCGATCGCTCCTCCGTGAGCAACGTGTTGCCTGTGGACAAGCTCAAGAACGGTGCTAACACGGCTTCCAAGTGCGTCCTGAGAGTTTGAACTTCTAACTCGTTGTGACCATGGAGCTAATGCGGTTTGTCTGTGATCGTAGGGTACTTGGCCAGACTTTCTCCATGTTTAAGGAGAAATCAGGAGCGGCACTGGAGGCGGCCAAGTCCTCGAACGCTGGCAAGACTATTGCAGGCGGACTGAGCAGTGCCGCTACTGCCAGTCAGGAACAGTACGGGAAGCTGAAGGAGACAGAGGCCTTTAAGAAGTCCTCTACGCTTGCTAGCGGAGCCTACGAGCGAACGTCGGTCGTCGCTTCGGGTGCCTTGGAGAAGGTGTGTTAGGAGTTGATTATGGCGGTTTATTGAAGAGGGAAACTGATTGTTTATGCTATAGGCGCGGACGGCGTCGACTGCGGGACTGGAGATGGCTAAACACACTGCTGCGGCTGGAATTGAGACCATCAAGTCAAAGACGGGTGGTAAGAAGGGCGAGAACTAAGTCACGAGTGAGTTGGTTGCCCTTGTTCCGTTAAGCCTGACGCGATTGACGAAACCACGGCTGTATCCTACAAAACAGCTTGGTCTCCGTTGACTCATCGCAGATGTTGCTCGACAGGCTTGGGATTTGTCTCTCTTCTCCTCAACTACTTGCATTTTAGCGTTGTTTTGCGTACTCGACTGCAATTTAAGAGACAACAATACAGATAGTCCATTAGACCGTAAGGCTACACCTCGTTACTACAGTACCATGTCTACAAGACTGTACCCATTTTGAGGTACAGAAGTGACGTCAGCCAATTAGAATCGACTAAGCAAAAGATACTCGATTGGCGAAACGTCATGAGCTTCGCGTCTGATCTGGAGCGCACTACACGAGACTTAGCAGCGCTATGTCGACGAAGCTTCGGTCCTTGTGGAGAGGAGACACTACTGTTCCGTCCTCCAGAAGCTCCAATTGTCACAGGGGAAGGTCACGCCGTGTTGGCAGCGTGGAAGCGAGGGCTGAGTGCAGATGATCCACTGGCGAAATTCCTGCTCAATGCTGCCAATGGAGTGCACCAACAACTTGGAGATGGCTCCAGTGAGTTTGTTTTATTGATGGAAGCAGCTGTGAGGCATGCCGGCGAGAATTTCAGGAGAGAACAAGATATTGGTCGTGTTCGACTGTCAAGAGCTTTTGGCGAACTGAAGTGGGAACTGCAACGTGCAATGCAATCGCAATTAGGCGATTTGCGATTAGTTGTGCCGATAGAATTGGATAATCAAACGATGCAGCCGTCGAAACAGGTACACAGGAGTTTTGATGAGACTGTGCATTGCGCTGCCGTGTTGACTGATTTGTTATGCTCATGGACAGTTTCGAGAAGCGAATGATAGCATCTTGAAATCTGCATTGCGCGGAGTGCTCGGTGAGCAATCGGTAGACTTCTTGGTGAACTTATTGCTGGAATGGGTATTTTCTCCATCTCAGCACACGGGAACAGCTGAGAGAGTGGACAAGGTGCTGTTTAGGAGGGTGCAACAATATCTGAAGTGCGCGCCGGATGCAATTCTTTTCATGGCTGCACCATCAGTATATGCTTCGTATGTGGTACCACATGATGAGTTTATCCTGAAGAAATCAGTGGTAGCATCGCAACCTTCAGGAATACTAGATCGCTGTCGAGGAAGCGTACGATTTGCGTGTTTCAAGTGCTCACTTTCGTTGTCAGCTGGATCGAATCACGTCGAACTCGCCACAACCACAGATGATGAATTATTTACTGCAGCAGATGCCGCGCATTTATTTATCTCGAAGTTTATACGTAATCTACGTGATCGTTTACAGATCCAGCTTGTCGTCAGCACGGAAGCCCTCGACGAAAGCATAATCGCAGTCTGTACACGCCACGATATTGCATGCGTACAACTTGCTGAGCCTGAAGATGTCGACGCACTTTGCATTAGTGCTGCGATCTTTCCACTCGCCAGTGTGTTCGATGAAATACGAATAACTGGTCATGTTGGTGTTTGTACCAACGGAGTGTCCCGAGTAAGGTTCCAGCAGCAAGCGTGTCTACGGCTACTGGGACTCTCGAGACGGGTTAATCAATGCGAGGACAAGTTACAGAGTGGTCAACATGTACAGAAAGTTGTGGTTCCTCAGCTTTTGGTCCATGCACCAACAAAAGGGGTCTACAAACAGTACTACGCTGCAATAGTTAAATGCCTACATGTGCTCAGAAGCTGGTGGGATTCTGTGCCAAATGAACAGAATGGTTTCGTACACGATCAGCAACCAGCACTTGCCTATAGCTGCAGGGGTGGTGGGGCTACGGAGATAGCTGTCGCGCGGTGGCTACTAGATGGAAGCGAAAAAAGTTCTAGCGGCACTCAAGCACGAGATCCAGTTATGCTTTGTCTAGCAAGAGAGACTCTTGCCAACGCTCTCATCGAAGTTGTTAGCATTTTGCGAAACAACTTAGACCAGACTGGGATATGTGATGAAGGATCAACTTGTAACCAAAATGTTGGTAACCAAAGGCAGGTTCTTCTTGACGCCTTGAGAAACCTGAAACTCAAAGACCAACAGCCAGAGAAGTACCAAGGGTACGTCCTTGACTACTCTCGAGTTCTCGAGACACTAGCAGGACCCATCCAGATCCCTGAGCTCGTTTTGGGCGACCCCGCGAATTATGGACTCGTACATCCGTGGAGGCGTATTGACACACTACTGTTCATCACACTACAAACACTTGAACAGCTCTTCCGAATCGACAGAGTCTTCACCACTGCCACACCTGATAACAAAATGAAATAGAGACACGGAATTCGCTAACGACCAGCATTATATTAGCAGCACAGATCAAAGTCGTTCTTTTGAGCTAAGCAATGAGAAATATCCCGCAAAGCTGTCACCCACATGGATCACATTGGGGACCGAGGGTACAACTACATCCTCCGGTGAAGTCGGAATGTGCACAATCCGCGGCACATGTTTCTCCAAGTCACGCACTACACCCGCATCAACTGCACACCCAAAACATCAGTATCAATACCTCTATAACTCTTACAACCTCACGAGTCTCACCTTCCACATGAATCTGAGGTTCAATCTGTCGCACAAATGCAATCTCGCCAATTGACGTCGTGCAGAAGAGGATCTTGTGTGCTTTAATGCCTCCCATGGCTTTGTCATTACTCTTTAAATCCGGATGCGTCGCCACAAACTCACGGATACGCTGCATTTTGTCAGCATCTTTGGCGTCCTTCACTGTGCACAACAGATACACGTCCGCGACGTGGGACAGATCCGCCAGTAGCGTCGGCACCTCGTCATTCGTCCAGGCCAATGCGTCAGTCTTAAGCACAGCGTCGCCGCTGATAGTGACGGTACGAGCGCCATTGCGCATAGGCAGCGTGAAGTGCAGACGCAACTGACGATCATTAAGCCCTGCGGTGGCGATAGCGGCGCGTTCAGGCGCGGAAGCGAGTGCTGCAGCTGTAGATGGCGCCATTCGAGCCGCGTTGACGCGCTGTGGAGCGTCCCCCTGCCGCAGTTGCTGTACGTACACGTAGCCCGTACTGAGCATGACCACTAGCAGGATGATGAGGATGCCTAATAGACTGTCGTCGATCATACCGTCCACCACTTCGGGGCTCTTGGCGCTCATGATCTCTACCTCGTACTGGGATTACGATAATGAGGCCACGTGTCACAAAAAGTTCACTTTAGTGACTTCAAAGAAAATGTGGTGTACATAATAATTGAGAATCGTGTGTTGCACACCATAATTAAGAGTGACGAAGATGAAGGAGGTAGCGGATGGCTGCTTCCAGCAGCTCTACGGCGAGATCGTGCGCTCCATGGTGCGTCTCAGTATGTGATACGATAGGAATTATATATACTAATGCATGCTGCACAGCTGGAGCGCTACCCGTGGCAGATGGAAGGCGCCAATGCGACGCCAACAGCGGAGGAGATGGCGGCACATCGTGAGGCAGTTATCATCAAGCTGGAGGCCATGGGCTACGACGTGGGCTGTCGCTTTGCAGAGCGAGCAGCCAGAGACCGACCGCGTATGTTAGAGCCGCTGGACGTCATCAAGTTCGTGTGCAAGGACTTCTGGATCGCCATTTTCAAGAAACAAATCGACAAGCTGCAGACGAATCATCGTGGCGTCTTTGTGGTGCAGGACTTCAGTTTCCGCTGGTTAGCAGGAATCTCTGCAGCTACGGAGCAGGAGACGAGGGAGATGGCACTGTTGTTCCTTGTATTTCCCTGTGGAATGATCCGAGGAGCACTCGCGAACCTCGGGCTCACTGCTATTGTCAATGCCGACGTCCCGGACGTCCGCACGCTTCCTGGATGTACGTTGTTGGTTGTGAGATGAATGTGGAGGAGACTGACTATTGGTGATGACGAACTATCGACAGGTTTATTTAACATTAAGATTAAGCAGGGGTGACAAATTGAAGAGCGCTGTCCGGGGTGTAGGGACCCTGATTTAATCACGCAGTCAACCCCACTATCAACTTTCCTTTTACTCTTAGTCTTCTCCACCATTGAGCAACGTTTGGCTCCCGAAAGTCTCGATGAACTCGTCCAGCTCGTCCGAGTGGCCACCACGAGCACGACCTCTCGGTAATTGGTCAGGGCGGTAAAAATCGATGATGAGCACGAGTCGCGTTGCCTCTGGGTGGTGGTTGTACGCGTGGTGCAGCTTACTGTCGTCGAACACAATAAATTCGCGCTCGGCATGGTAGGTGGTCTCACCACCAACCACCATGGCACAGCAGGGATCTCCGTTGGGCAATGTAGGCACCACTAGAGGGAAATGGACACGCAAGACGTGGTTGGCCAAGTCCGCCCAACCGCGATGCGCGGACAATGTTGTGTTAGGACCGAGTTTCGAGAACAGTGCAGTTCGAATATTAGGCAAACTCTTGAGGAGCTCAGCCGTACGTGGGCACATTGAGCATGTGGGGGCCACCCACGTCGTCTTCGATGCGTCGTAGGCTGGGAACGTGTAGCAAAACGGGAACACACGCCACTCGCTGTCGCCTTCAGTGTAATGTTTCTCCGGCCAAAATGGCCAAGTCGCCATTTGCTGCACGGCCAGCATCTCCTCCAAAATAACATTGTAGTTGTCCTTGAGAATGTCCAGTTGTGGGAACAACTCCTGGTACGGGTAGTAGTTGGGCACATCATCATCTTGAATCTCCTCGTCCGACGAGTAGTCCACACCATCACCAACCCACTCGGTTACATGACGGATATCTTCCTCTTCATCAGTGCTACATTCATCAGTCTTACGCAGGCACAACAAGCGGTACCCCATCTGGTCACGACGTAACAACTCGTACAACGGCGAGTGCTCGACGAAGAAAAAGGTCTCGAGCTCCGAATGGAACTCCTGGGGTGTAAACTGATGAATCAATTCCTGAGTATTTCCAGAGCTGAGCTTAGCGCCCATTGCCGCCTCATACGACACCAACTGCTCCTGTACAATCTCAAATAGCGGTGCTTTGTTCTGCGCCGACGAAATGGGCGACAACAGTGAGTGTTCCAAGTGATCCGCTGCTACGTCAGGCGGGATGAAGTCCGCGACAAACAGCAATCCACCAGGCTTGAGTACACGTGCGATCTCGTTCACTGCTTTGCCAAGATTCTGCACTTCCTGTAAGCTCTGTACACCAACAGCAACGTCCACTGAATGTGTAAGCAGTCCCTTCATCCTCTCGCACGAGTGATGATACAGTCGCAGCTTTTTCTCCTGGAAATCCGGCATCTGTTCCGTGAAGCGATTCCACACCTCCTTACTGCGTTCCAGAGCTTGAATAGAGACGTCGAGCCCTACAACTTCTGCATTGGGATACAGCGTCTGCAACTCACACAAACCACCGCCTGCACCGCAGCCCAAATCCAAGATCGTCAACGTTTCGTTCCGTCGCGTCTCGTGCTGCGCGTCGACGTCCAGTAGATGATCGTACAGCTGCAACTGGAACCTGTCGGCTGGGTAATGGGCCTGGAACTTGTTGATTGGTGCATTCTCGCCCACGTTTCCGCTGGCGACAGCTGCGACGGCAGCGGCACTCGAGTTTACGTGCGTCTCGCCTCGCGGATGGAAACCTACGTTGCAGCATACGCGGTGGTGCTGCGCGTAGATGGAGGAGTGGAAGATGCCGTCGTAGAACTCGCGTACACTGGGGCCGCACGCCTGCTCGCTGCCACGTTCGCCCGGCGCCATCCTCGAGGTGCGTCTTAGGCGTCTTGTCGCCAAATAACGCCTTTAATTAAGGTACCACGTCTATGTGGCCCACGCAGGAATCAGATCTGAGGCTGCTTTGTTGATGAAAAAGCGCTTTTCTGAAACAAATGGATACATTTCAGGAAAATAAAATAAATTACCTAAACATATGTGACCACACCATTTCATTAAACCAACAACTCCTGCAACTATGGCGGACGTTGAGCACTCTGATGGCTCCAATAACGACGCTCCTGGGGCTGAAAACGAATACGGACTCCAAGATCTATCGCGTCTGCCTCTGTTAGAGCAAGTGCATCGCTTATTCCACGCTATTCAGCACAAATATCCTTACAAAGAGGTGCGCACAGCCTCTAAAACCTCCTCATCTTTAAAAATGTCCTAAAATTCGTCTAATACGTGCAGACCAATGCGTGGAAGACGCTGCCACTCGACCAAAAGAAGAAAATGTTAAATTACATTCGTGACAAGCGACAACGCAAGCCACAGACCGATACAGAAACTAAGAGCGAGACAGCAGAAGAAGACGAAGCCAAGTCGGAAGACAAGGAGCCTCCAGTGGACTCTGCAATGGCTGTCAAGTCTGATCCTTACCTCAAGATGCTGCAGCAAAGGAGATTACGCTCGACAGGTCCAGTTGGGACTGGAGAAGACGGAGTCGCTCTGCCGATGCATCCGAACAGTGCTTATGTTGCACCGACTCAGGTGCCGCACTACACACATGTCAAGCCCAAGTATAAACCGCGATGGCAGGTCGCAGAAGGAGAATTCTTTGAGGAGATCTGTGCATGTGGGGTTAAGCATAATACTGCGAAGAAGAATAAGAAGACGCCCTTGATGCTGCACACTATCAGCGCTATGATGAGCACTTTTGGCGACAACACGCAATCCTGTGTTACAACGGTGGAAGAAGTGCAGGCGTTGGGTGAGTATGCGAAACTGGGTGAGTGGTGTGTATACTTACTAATGGGATCGTGTTGTTTTGGAGTGTAGTTGGTGACCACATGCGCAGGGTTTTAGGCTCGGTGAATCCAGAAGTGCTGACAGCCACGTCGTGTTTGAGGGTACGCAGGAGTGGAAATAAGCTAAAAACAAGCTGGTGTGTTCCACTGTTAACGCGTGCTGATTTGGTGTGTTGCTGTAGACACTAGTAGAGATCTTCAAGGGAGAGGCAATATACTATGGACGTTGGCGAGAGTTCCGTGGCGAAACAAAACACGAGGAGAACGAGCTGGAAGATGTAGAGGAAGAGGAGCTGGCAGAGGAGCTGGACCTCTTCGCTGTGTCTGAGACTGATGACGTGTTTAACGAAGCGTTCCTGGTAGGTTGCCCAGAATTGTTATACACGGAAAGTGCTTCATGGTTTACTGAATCGTTTATGGTTCATGTACAGGAACGGATACGCTTCGCCGACGAGCGCACAAAGACGATGGATTGGTCTATCTATGATGTGTTTGCAAGAGGTCGTAAGCTGAATTTCATGAACAACAAGGCGCAGCAATTTCGCCAGTGGCTGGGCCTCGGAAAGATCTCGCGTGCATCACTCGAGTTCCTGAACTTCGTCGCGTACCACAAGTTCGTTCTCGATGTCAGCAGTAATTGTGTGTGCTTGACTAACTCTTCCGTTTTCATTTAGCATCGGCAGGTTAGTGGAATTGGCAATCAAGAACCGGACAGGTGGAGAGCTGAAACAACTGGAGACTCCTTTGCTAAAGGATGATATTGAGTATGTGTCGTCACACATAACCTTTGTTTTCTCTCTGGGATACTAACCAACACTTCATTGTGGTCTCTTCAGGTCTGTGGCAGTAGCGTTCCTCCCAACTCAGCCGCTACCCAAACTCATCGATCGACCACCTGCGAAAACACGACGAGTTGGTGTAGATGCCGCTAATAGTAAGAGCGTTCGTGCAGAACCCAAGCCTCGGACATCCCCGGAGGCACCATCCTCCACACCAGTAACAGAATCCAACACGAAAACTGAAGCAGTGGGAACTGCCAAGCCTATCATCGCACCTTCGATCGTCAGCGCCAGGCCAACGAGACTCAAAAGGTTGCGATAAACGCAGCGGTGATTCTACCAAGAAGACAATACGAACGCAGGTGCTACATCCAACGATCCCAAAGCTTCTAGCTACTACTTCTAGCTTGCTCTTCAACAATGATAAGCTGCTCAACACACTCTTCCAGCACCTTTTCGTCGCGTTTTTGGACCTGTTTCAAAGTCGCAAATCAGTTTCTCATGGTCTCCACTAAGACGCCTCTACTCACGTCCGTCAACGTAGTGTGGCGTGAGCAGCAGGAGGCGTTGGGTTTTCTCCCGCATGTGGCAGCATTAATCTCGGTATATTTGGACAGCTCCGATCTCTGGAATATCCCACAAGCTCTGGACTATGGTTATCTGCATCTGCTACAACGTCTCGGTGCCACCTCGCGACGTCTGCGGCCGCTTTCCAACCGAGTTTGCTTCTTGTCTGCAGCACAACGTGGTGACATTTCAATGTTGCAATGGATGGCAGCATACGACCCCGAATTCGATGGTTACGGAGCAGTACTGGATCACGCGGCTGAACATGGTCAATTAGAAGTTGTCAAGTGGCTGGACAAGACGATCCCGGACTTGCAGGCAAGCACAAAAGCCATGGACTTGGCCTCAGCCCATGGACATCTTGAAGTTGTGCAATGGTTACATGAAAATCGGAGAGAAGGCTGCACTCGTCATGCAATGGATGAAGCAGGGGCTCGAGGACATGTCCAAGTTGTGCAGTGGTTGGCAGCCCATCGTGATGAAGGATGCACGAAGTACGCAATGAATTTCGCTGTGTGGTACGGCAACGTGAATATGGTGCACTGGTTGCATGAAAATCGGAGCGAAGGATGCTCCGCTCATGCGATGATGTTTGCAGCTAAGCGTGGGGATCTAGAGCTGCTGAAGTGGTTGCATGAACACAAGACCGAGTTGTTATCTCCTGATGCAGAGGATACGTCACCTTTGATCATGGATCATGCAGCCGAATACGGCCATCTTGAGGTAGTGAAGTGGTTGCATGCTAATACGACAGGCGGATGCACCACGGATGCAATGAATGGAGCAGCACGAGGAGGACACTTGGAGATTGTCAAGTTCCTTCACAGACATCGTACCGAAGGATGCACAGATAACGCTATGGACGGCGCAGCTCGAGGTGGTCACCTAAAAGTTGTCAAATTTTTGTATGAGCGACGTCATGAGGGATGTTCATACTTGGCAATGGGCTACGCTGCTGCCGAAGGTCATCTTGACATCGTGAAGTTTCTTCATACACATCGCACTGAAGGCTGCAGTGCCTGGGCAATGAACTCGGCAGCAGGAGGCGGTCATCTAAATATTGTCAAGTTCTTACATGAGAACCGAAGCGAAGGATGCACAGAGAGAGCGATCGATCGAGCAGCAAGTGGTGGATACCTCTCTGTTGTGCGATTCCTTCACGAGAATCGGACCGAAGGTTGCTCTACTGAAGCAATGAACGCTGCTGCTTGCTTGGTCACTTGGATGTTATTCAATTCCTTCACTTTAATCGTAGTGAAGGTTGTACTCAAAACGCAATGGACGCTGCTGCACGCTGTGGACATTTAGATGTAGTGAAGTGGTTACATGAGCATCGGTCCGAGGGCTGCTCAACTGAAGCGATGGATGGCGCGGCATGGTTTGGACACTTGGATGTTCTCCTATACTTGCATGAACACTGCATTGGAAAGTGTACAAAGCGATCTGCGCGGGATGCCTTAATCGGTGGGCATATCAAGGTAGTTCGGTGGCTAGAAGACAATTATCCTCAGTGCCGAGTGAACGATACAACTTTGGTCGTTTGAAGCGAGTCATGACATGATGGATCGAGTGTCGAGTGCCAAGTGTCTCTGCTGGCACCAACTTGTGACCAGGAGAGCAAATGAACGAGAGAGTGAAGCGCTTGATTCATGCGCTCCATGTGAAACAGCGGACCACAACGTCCTACATTGCTTCTTTTTCAACAGTATAACGCAAGGATAGAGAGTACGCAGTCAAGGATTCACTGCATGGCGTGTTAACACGTTGCATTCGAAGAGGAAGCGGCTTGATTTTGATTTTGATGCAGTCAGCTCACAACGTAGGACTTGTTGAAGACTGTAACTGTAACGATCTGTAGCTCGCAGCAGCTCGAGACTCGCAATGTGCACGTTGTGATGTAGCTTTCTGACACACCGGCAACGACAACAGACTCGACCTCGAAGGATGCGCATGAGCGCAGTAGCCGGATAGCTGTAACGCAGCACTCCACCCAAGATGCTGCAGCTACCGTCGAATGAGCTTTGGATCGCGGCGATGCAATGTGACGATCTGGGCGATGCTGCCTCCCATCTGGTGGTCGTGTTTCAACAGACCCCGTCAAATGATGAATCCCTCCACTTGCGTTCGTCTCCGTTGTGCTACCCCAATGGATGGAGTTGGCTGTCAGTGTCACGGCTGACTAGCAACGGCTTGCTGAGCAACATCTTTCAGTGGAAATGATTGCCGACAATACCGCTCCAAACACTCCGCTTTCGACGTGGACGCCAACGTGCCTGGTACTCTTGAACTGGAACCCTGCTTTCACGTCCGAGGTACATGAATCAAAGCCTAGCTGCAAGCGTTGAAGTGCCTTGCTATGGAGCGCGTGTCAACACGGGCGTCTAGTCTTATCGGACTCATCATAGTCAACGAACTAGGCAAATGCGAATCTCCATGGCGATCAGCTCGAAAACTCGTCGGACGAGTGGTCCACGCTCGGCAGCACCGATGGCTGCCGTGACCGCCCATCTCGGTGCTTCGGGATCTTCTCTGGGCCAAATGACTGCCGTGCGTTCTGCCAGAGGCGAGCATTGACCACTTCACCTCACACATTGTCAAACAAATGTGCCTTCGAAAGTCTCATTATATTCTGCTGCCGATCTTCATTTTCGCGTTGCATCGCTGAATTCCCTCCGCTCTACGCTCGCTGGATTTGCATCTTTTCGACAATAGCCTTGCATAGCACACTTCCTGAAGTGATCTCTTGCATACAACCACCAAGAGTCAGAAAATGGAGATGGTGTCGAAATAGTCGAATAACGGCCAGGCATACAAACTCAAGTATAATATCTGACTCGGCATCACTTGAAGCTAATAACCTCAAATCCACAGACCAATCAAATAGCGGAGACCATCCGAATTACGGATCCATGTCGCCGAATACCTACTTTGCTATGGCCACACTTTGCTCGCTTTCCTGTGCTATCCGGTTCTTGCCTGCCCACGACTGTATCACTGACGTCGTGGTCAAGCAAGCAAAGCGTCAAGCCCTCAATCAGCACCACTGAAGCCTTTTCTGCATTGTCGGATCACCCAGGGAAGCCAAAGTGTGTCATGAGTAGCGGGCACACGTCTTCCAGGCGCTCCAATAGCTCGGATAGTGCCTCCACTGCTGTTGGGCCTGTGAGTGTTGCAGGCACCACTAATGGCTATGGATTCCGCAGTGCAGGCGGCGATGCGTTGTCCATCGAGATGCAGTTCTTAAATCCGCGAAGACGCTTCCCACTCGCGGACGAGTACTTGCCAGATGTGCATGTGACGGAGGAACAGGTGGAAGATCTTCGCGAAACGTGTGAGCAGCTCACGGCCGACGCACTCGAACTCACCAGCATGTTTGCTTGGGAGGACAGCAACAACAATGATGTTGTGGGAGACCATCGCGAGCAATGGAAGGTGCACTACAAACGTCCACATGTGACGCTGTATCGCAAGAAACGAGGCAAGGGAGCCACTGCAGATGAACAGGAAGATGCAACAGATGCCATCAACGGTGGCTTGCGTCACTATGTAGTGAGTGGACAGATCCATGACATGTCGTTGGAGGACGTCGAGTACGGACTCTACTGCGACGCCACGCTGGACGAGCGAGCCGTCATGACAGACTTGTATCGTGAACTCTTCCTGGATGCTGCCGTACTACGCAGCTTTGAAACACAGACACCTGAAGATCCGTTCCATTTCTTCGGCATCAAGTGGTTGGCTCACTTGAGTCCGGCCGACAAGTTCATTTCGCCACGTGACTTCGCCTTCGTGGAATACTCGCAGCGTGTGGTTGGCCCTAAAGGTGAGCCGTTACTTGTCAAGGTACAGCAATCGCTAGGTCCTGAGCACGTTGATGCCATGAATCGCCGCGAGTTCGACCTCGTGCGTGCTCAAATGAGCTGCACCACCGTGTATCGTCATGACAAACGTGCTAACAACGTCCAGGTGATTGCTCGTGGGTACTTGGATCCATGCGGAAATGCAGCAGCAATTATGACACGATCATTCTTGACACGCTTGGCGCCCACTCTTGTCGAGGTTGAGCACAGCGCAGATGTCAAGTACATTATGCGTCACGGTCTGGTGTTGCCGAAGGAGCAGTTTTTTGCCCGCCGCAACGCGTTAAAGGCTCATGGTCGTCACCGCTTGCAGTGCACAGCATGTGGAAAACGTTTTGGTCGTCTAAAACGCCACTTGACCCAGTGTCGTGCGTGTGGTGAAGCTGCTTGCGGTCGGTGTCTGATGACGTACACCTTGTGCCTTCCTAATCATGAACACCGCAGTGCAGAACACCCGAGCGCTGTGATCCCTGAGCGCTTTTGTCTGCGATGTTTGTATTCTGGACGACTGGATCGCAAGGGCCAGCGTATGGATGACTTCCTCCTAGGTGGAACGATGGCTCCTTCCACCACTGGCCCAACCATCGACGATGAAGAAGACGTTGACGATGATGAAGTGTCCGTCGTGGAGTTTGCGATGCTCGGTGATGGTCCAATGCATGCTGCCATATCTGAAGCGCAGCGTTTACAGCGACTGAAGCAACGGTACTTGGAAAACGAGAAGCGCAAGTATCTTACTGGAACCCACCAGCAGACTCCGGTGCAGCGCTTTGTCATGGATCAACAGCATCAGATGGAGCACTACAGCCAATCTACACGTAGAGCACGTCCTCCTATTATTCGGAGTAGCAGTCAACCGACCACCGGCTCCATAAGTTCCTCTTCCATCTCATCGACGCACAATTCTGCATCGTCAGCGTATAGTTCGTTGTCAATGGGGAGCTCCACGTACTCGTCAGCAGAAGCTGCAGCGGCAGCCACCGCTGCACTGCAAGCCAACACTGGCTTCCACGAAATGGAACACTCTATCGGTGAGCAAGAGGCATTGTTGCGCTCGCTTCAAAACGAGTACGCCAAGTTGAGTATGAACAGACCCATGCAGCGATCGCGCTCAAACCCAAGTTTCAATGCGCAGGAGATGCGCGAACAGCGCTTGGCCGAATGGCAAGCCACCGAACAATCAAATGCCATGGCATCGAATCAGTATTATGACATTGACGACTAACACCTTCGTCGTGAGTAGCAGTAGATTTTACAAAGTGAGTGAGTGGAACTAGTAGTAGCATGGTCCTTTAGACCTATCCTTATAAATTTGACAGACTTCCCATAGTTTCAACGCACTGCTAACGTATGCTGTGTCGACCAAACTACGAATGACCTGTGATGCCACGTTCCACAGCTCCTCCATAGCCGAAGCTTAGCCTCAATTAGAGTATCAACATGTTCAAAGTACACACATGAACTCTAAAAAGTATCCAGTCGTTTAACATAAGATGCAATGGAGTTACCAGGAAATCCATTGAAGCTTCCCTTTCCTCTCGAAATAAATGTCTTCAACATGTATCCGCCATGCTCTAGATGTAGCGCGTGTTGAAGGAAATTCCAAGAGCGTCCAGACGTTCTCTGTCTCTATTTACATACGAAGAGTATGCCCCTGTATGCCGGACCTTCATGAAAATGCTGCCCAATTTCATCCCACGCGATGCTTCTGGCCAAGGTTTCTCACAGGGAACAACGAACCCAGCCGATACCCATCCAGACTTGTATATTTCTTGATATGTCTCGAACGCCGGCATGATCACGTTTGTCCATCGTTCGTCCTCCGGATTCCAACAGAATCCAATCTCTTTCAGTATCTCCTTGTCTCGCTCCGCCAAGTCATCGTAGTTATCTCTGCTACGCATGTTTGCGACTGTCGGTCCCAGTTTCAATTTTCTGGTCGCTTTCGGCCACTTCTCATTATCTGGCACAACAAAATGGAAATGCACATTGCAGTGTCCAAACTCCTTTTTAAACGCCACCAAAGCCGGGAGAATCTTGGTTTCCCACATCCGAACTCTCCACCTCAACGTCGAAAAGTCAATTTTCTCGAGTTCATCACGAGAACGTTCCCTTTGCACTCTGTACGCGTCGGCATACCTCATACTCGTGACAGTTTGCCCCAGTTTGAATCCCCACAAAAGTTTCGGCCAAGTGGCATCCCCCGTAGGAACCACGAATGCGGTGGGGATATCGCAATCACCTTTAATTTCATAGTATCTCTTGAGTGAAGGGAGCACCAGTACGTCCCACTTGTATTGCCGCAAGTCCCATGGAAAGTCGAGTGTTTCCAGGTCGTCAATGGTGAAAAACGGAAGAGCCTTGCCCTGTTGCTTGAGTACGCGTAGGTTCCTACAATGCATACCCAGCGGATAGCCCCAGGCCTCTTGCGGCCATCTTGGACTTCCGTACGGCACTACGAACTTGAGAGGGATCATCAGATGCTTCTCTAGATCCAAGAAGGTCTGCAGACTCGGAGCGACTTTTTCGACCCAAGTGCGTGCGCTATGTAAGTTAATTCGGGCGGAACGCTCGAACAGAGTGGGAGAAGAGTCGCTAGCGCATCGGATAGTGGTGAATTTACCCGCTGGAGTCACCTGTGGGCGACGTACCAAGCTGCCGCGTCCAGTGAGGAGCGTGCGGAGCATTGTGCTCGGACTATGGAGCCTGTGGTCAGGAAGACACCGAATTTTGGCTAGAGATACAAGCTGATGTGTAGTAATTGTAGAGATAGTGTGGTGTACATAAAGGCAAGTTGAAGCAGGAGTGAATGTTTGGATAATCTTAGGATCATGTTGGTTTCTTCCTGGCTTTTTGTGGTGCAGAAATATTGACATGCGATCGCTCACCCGTTTCAACGGACTTGTATTGATGGACAGGGGTGAGTTGTGGCGTTGGCCATTTCTCCACTTGACTGTAATTGCTCAGTCAACGACCAAGTTGCTACAAGCCGAACAAGTACACAAAAATGATGACCGAGAGCAACAATCTGCTGTATCATCCGAACGACGGTGGCTTCGATCGCCTCGAGGAAAGGGAAGGTGGAGCGCTGACGAGAATTCCAGTGCTACGATCGGTCCCGATGCCACGTCCGTGGAGCACTCGTGGAGCGATCACGTTACTCGCAGTGTGTGGTGTAATCTTCGGAGTCATTGCGATCGTGACTTTGAAGAGCTCCCATTCGTCAAGTGAGACCACCAGTGCAGAGACAGCTGACGCCAATGTTGGAGGTGTGTCAATCATTGGTGGGTCGGACAGTTCCGGAGTTGGTACTGTCGGGCGTGAATCATCTTGGTCGAAGCATGATTCAGGAGCCGATGACAATTCAGGTTCCTTGTCTGATTCCACATCGACAGACTCATCAAACAACTCAACTACTGGTTCGTTGGACTCCCAAACAGGCGAACCTGCCAGCAGCTTGGACGACAGCTCAGCTGCCTCCTCTTTGGACGGAATTACTCCTGAAATCTCGACTGACAGTTTATACAACAGCTCGTCTGCTTCCACTTTTGAGGATATTAGTACCGAAAACCGGGTAGGCAGCTTGGACAACAGTTCATCCGCTTCCTCTTCCGATGAGATTATGCCCGAAGTCTGGGTAGGCAGCTTGGACAACAGCTCGGCCTCCTCCTCTACGGATGATATTACATTCGAAAGCTTGTTTGATAGCTCAGCATCAGATGGATCTGAACAGGATAGCGAGCCAGAAGACAGCTTTGATGGCTCTTTCGTACCTGGGTCAGGTTCATTAGATGCTTCCTTGGACAACTCACTCAGTGAGTCACTGGCCGATTCGACCTCCGATTCGCAAGGCGGTTCGACGGATGACAGTGCTATCACTGACGACTCGAAGAGTTCATTATCAATGGCAGGTGACGTTGGCGAGTAGCTAACTCTCGACCGGAAGATAGCTCACGAAAGTTTTAGGTACCGTCAGAAGCAAGTGCAAGTCCGCGTAGCACTTGTTATATGCAAATACATCCAACTGACTTCTACCAATGCATCCAAAATGTCCATTCCGAGATCTCGGAACGATCAACATAGCTATGAAGCATCACAAGCCTTTGATGCAGTGCGAGTTCACCTTGATTCAGTGCGAGTTCACCTTTGATTCAGTGCGAGTTCAAGAGGTTATATCTTAGTTTAATGCTTTACTTCAGGTTGTATTTTGTGGCAGTTTTCATTAAATTAGAAGATGGCAGTGGCGAAGAACTTGCTGGCGGTGCGGGCCAAGGTGGCGGAAGCTGTAGCCAAGAGCGCGTGGAAGCAGCAGTGCACGTTGGTGGCCGTGAGCAAGACTAAGCCTCTTGAGGACCTGCAAGAAGCGTACGAGGCCGATCAGCGTCACTTCGGCGAAAACTACGTGCGTGCCATATATTATGTGATAACTGAAAATAATTATCTTATTTGTGGCAATAATACGTGTATTTATGGCAACCTGTAGATCCAGGAGTTAGTGCAGAAAGTGCCGCTATTGCCGGCCGACATCAAGTGGCACTACATTGGCCACGTGCAGTCCAACAAAGCCAAACCGCTCGTGCGTGATGTGCCCAACCTCTTTGTCGTGGAAACTGTAGATTCCATCAAAATCGCCAATGCACTTAACAAAGCATCGGGCGAGTTCCGCACTGAGAAACTTAACGTGATGGTACAAGTGAACACCAGTGAGGAGGAGCAAAAGTCGGGCATTGATCCTGATGGTTCGGTCGAGCTGGCCCGTCACATTGTGACTTCATGTGAGCATCTGAACCTCACTGGGCTCATGACCATCGGCCGCTATGGCGACACTACGTCCGAGTGTTTCGACCGTCTAGTCGCTTGTCGTAAGCAAGTGGCTGAAGCGATCGGTAAGGCTGAGACGGAATTGGCCCTTAGTATGGGCATGTCTGGAGACTTTGAGCTCGCGGTAAGTATAAACTGAGAGGAAGTGTACGCAGTGTGCTGATAGTTGTAACTTTTTGTTTGTAGATTTCTTGTGGAAGCACGCACGTCCGCGTTGGTTCAACCATCTTTGGTGCTCGCAACTACGCTAAGAAGGACTAAACTGGACAGTGGGAAGAGTAGGAGATAACTTGTTTGCGACCTGTGTTTATTAGAGCAGATCAAATGCCAATGCAGACTGCAAATCAAGATTACTGTGCTCGGCGTTCTTTGACCATTTTGCAGCCGCGCGAATCGCATCCTCTGTAGGCATGCACTCTTTCGTTGGATCCTCGTTTTCCTTTTGCTGTTGTTGATGGCGATCAAGTCTTTCTTTCTCTTGCCGTACGATGTCTTCCATATCAATGTAAGTTGTTTCCGGCTCGTTCGGGTACATCTCGCGCCAAGTTTTACCTGCCTCTTGTGCCTTCTTTTGCATGTCCTCTACCTCAGCACGTCTCTGTTTCCGTTTGGACTCAGCCTCTTTTGCCTTTTGCTCCCGCTCAATTCTCCGTTGTTCCAAAATATGCATTGACATCATATCCTTGCGGTGGAATCTGTCCTCAGGTAATTCTTCATCCTCCAGAACAGGGTCCCATCTAGGAGCAGCCTTTGACTCAGGTCCAGTTCCAAACGATCCATTGTTCGACTCAGCTGCATTGGCAAGGTGAAACATCTCCACTAGTGACTTGGGCTTCTCTTTGGAAGAATCAGTAGATGTTGTTGGTTTAACTCTACCATCCGCTTCGTTTTCTTCATCCAGAGCTCGTGCGAGTAGCCACGGAGCTGAGCCACAGTCAGGTCCAACATTATCCCACGCCTTGTTGATCATGAGTGTTATTTCCAATGTGTTGCAGCTTTGATCCAAGCACACCTTTGCGGAGGTTAGCTCCACGGGGTGTGGGAGAAAGATTTCTAGAAAGCCATACGCGTTAAAGATATCAGTTTGAAGCAGTCAAGAGAATCGTACTCACCTAAGTCGTGATGAGTGGACGCTCTAACACTCAATAGCTCGGCATGCAATTCCAGCTTAATATCACTAACTGCTTCCACCTTGTTTTGAAGCTGAATGGAGACAACCAATCGATCCGCTGCTTGCTCCAGCACCTCAGATGATAGTGGTAAACTGTCCTTCGAAACAGAAGGGAGTCGCGAACAAACCATGCGTTTATCGATGCGTTCTTCATATATATCATACTTCGCTGTAGCTGTTGGCGGGGTGCGTGGAGCTTTTGTCGATTTCTGTGCTGCAGATTTTGAGTTTCCAGTCTTTTTGGACGCACTTGAATTCCTTGCAGCAACTTCTTGGATGATTGGTGCCTGCGTCTTGCGAATATAGTGCTTCGGTGGTGGTAATTCTCCACGGTATGTCAGTCGTGGCAATTTGTAGCGATCATCAAGCTTGATTTTGTACTGTAGAAATCACAATATTAGTTTGATGTAGATTGTCTAGCATGCTCATGATAGGAAAACATCACTCATCGCACCTTCTGGTCAATATACTCGATCGCAAGCTCGCACACAAAGTTACGAAATGCACCTGTTTTGTCTGCTTGGCAATCTTCCACGACCTTCGTGTTGACTGCCACATCAAAAGCTAGCGAGCTCTCTCCTTTCTTATCCTTGACTTCATGTGGTGCGCCTAGACTCAGTGGAACATGAATTCCCTAGACACACACATCATTTTGTGTCACTTGACGTAAGATGCTTCCAATAGCACGATTATTTCTAACCTCTTGCTCCTTTCCCTCATCATCTAGCTTTTTCTTCTCCGAGAACGCTTGAATTTCGTCAGCATAGACTACATTCACAAACATCTATCATACCACAAGCCAAAGATCCAATTGTTAGACAATAGAAAGTCTGGGAAACGGAACAACCTTCACCTTGTTTTTGTTCTTGACGTCGGTCGTCTTCATCACGAAACCAGGTTTGACATCAATGTAGATCTGTCACCAGTAGGTTAGTGGTTCACTTGTTCGGACAGTTCTACATAGTAACTGAGCGATCGTACCCCCTCAGGTGTGGCTTTCAGTCCACCCTCCCCCATGACCTTGTCACCAGGAAACCGCGGCTTAAATTCTAGTCACCAATAGATCCAGAAAGTCAGGCTGGTGTCAATCCAATCTAAACTCCAGTAATTGCATCTTTGACCAGACCTGGCGAGTTCGTATCGGTTGCTCCTCTAGCACCTGCAGAGCTCTTGAGCATGTC
>PCFV01000348.1:15004-32327 GCA_002812785.1 Phytophthora litchii | reverse complement strand
ACAGTAAATCTTAAAGCCGTCTCTGTTGTCGTCATCGGGAAAAATGGACAGTCTGTTGACTCAGCAGAGTGCTTGATGTCGAGTTTAGTAGTGAGACCAAACAGGATGATGGATTCCTGGAAAAGGGTGAACGTTTCGTAAAGTGCACCGGTACGTTGCTCTGATGGTGTTTGTGGCAATGGCTAGCTAGAGGACACGTCTTACCTGTTAGTCGCAGCCCCAACAGCCCTATAAGTTTAGGAGAGGAACTATTTTACTAGTTTTCTCGTAACTCGTAACCGTAGCTGTTTGCTCTTGACTTTATCTAGCAAATAGCTTGATACAACCAGAATACAAGGAAGCGAACACTTCCGATTTCCATCCAACAATAGTGATTGTTTGCTCTCAGGATACTATAAATTATAGCCACAGGCAAGACCGATGCATCGAATCAACGCTGGCGTTCAAGCGATCAGCCATCATGCTATTACCAATTGTTCCTACGCACAAGCCACACGCGAGCAAGAATGTGTTGCTCATACTTGCTCTGGCCACTTCACCGTGCACTATATACGGCTTTAACGTGTGCAGCGCATATAGCGCCAAACCCATTAATAAATCAAGGTGTGTAATTGATTTCCAATCCTGGTTAATTCGTACGCAGAGTCGAGTGCTCATATATTCGACTTAACAAATATGTGCGCAGCAATTCGAAAGGACACACTTGGTGTTGACAAGGTTTGGCGCAAGTTGTGCAGACGTCCACGAGACTGCTCAGACTTGCATGAGATACTAGGTACTTACTACAGAACCGCTCGGTCGAGTCTCAAAGTATCACTCAGGCGTCTCATATATCGAGCAGGTGTCTCACTTCGCTCGTCTTGAGTCCGAACGCGTCGACAGTGACACCACTGAGCAATAGCGTTTATTTGTTGCTTTTACATACTAGTAGTATTATGGAAACGTCATTTTTGTGGAAGCAAGAACGATATGTACACCAACACAATAAACATGGACAAAACTATCATGTTCCTTTCGTTTTTACTCAAAGTATGTCGCCTCTTGAAGGACCCAAAAGAACGAATTCGGCTTGTTAGAGATGACACGAGATGGGTCTGACACATTATAGACCGGATTGTACCATCTTCTTACTTTCTCATGTTATCCGCCGAGTGTCCACTCAAAACCCTGGAAGCCTTTGTCGTCGTTGTCATTCCAGTTGTTGGTGTTCGGCGTCGGCATCGCAGGAGCTGCCGTGGGGCTTGCGATAAGCCAGTCCAAGAAGCCCAAAGTACGGTGTGGTGGTGGTGGCATCATGTTCGTGTCAGCTCGTAGCTTAGTGGCAGGAACAGGCGTGGACTGGGTCTCTCCAGCCGAAACCACACTAAACAGCGCTAGTGAACAAAGAGTAACAACCAAAGAGCAGTGCATACTGGTTGGTTTCGTAATGCAGATTCTTCGATTTGGGCCGTGGAATGCGAATTGTAAAGTGAGGGATGATGAAACTTAAGATGTACGGCATCAAAGCCCATGATAGGTCGCCATTAGTTTGTTACTTCGCAATACGAGTACTAGATTTAATAGTGATAACAGTGTCGTATGTTATCTCGATTGCCTCAGCATTCTGTTTTATGGAGAATGAAGAAGAGGGAGTTCCGCTCAGCTTATACAGATTTGTGGTTTAGGGAAGTCATTAGCGAAGAAATCTGAGCATCGGAACGAAGCCGTGACATTGTTGAAGCTATTGGGTTAGAGGATAAAACACTTGCATCCGCTGTTGAATTGTGCACTGCTGTGAGAATAATGAAGGCTTTGACAAGATGGTAAAACATGTCTGGACGGAAAAATACGTAGGCTGAGTCGAGTCGTCACGGGTTATGTGATCATCGTCTGATCCGTGCAGTATTTAGTTCTTGCTAAAAAAACATTTGTGTGATTCGATTGTGATCTGTCGTGGGAGAAAACATACGACTGAAGAACACGACGATCGAAGGAAGCCAAAGAGTTGATCACTGAAGAATCAAACGAGCAGCCATACCGGCAGGCATGATTGACCAAACGCTCTCATGGATTCGAGAATGGGCGGACACGAGAAACCGAGCTGGCTGTACAGTTGACCGTGGGTAGTCACTTTCTCCACAAAGGATTCTCTGCTGATAAAACACGGGAGGAATTTCCCGCAAAATAACTGGGCTCAAAAGTTGTCATGTTTGTTTTCACCAAAGCTTTGTTAGTAGTTACATCAGAAGTATTTGAATTATCGTCATAGTTTCTTGGACTTTCAAAGATCTACGCCGATACTATCTCCAAGCTTCTGTCTCAAGTCGTGGTTGAGGAAAGTGTTTCTTTGCAGCATTTTGCACGTAATAAACACATTCCAAGCACAACAGATTATCAACAGAAAAGGCTGATGTCTAAAACAATTCGACACTCGGGATAAGCACTTTGATTGGTGGAGCGACTTCAACTTCAGCGCCGGATAAATGCCGGATAAATATGGTCAGCACACATTTATCCGGTAGTTATCCGGCGCAAATTTGAATTCCGGTCATCCATTGCAGCATTGACACGCGATGACCTTGACGCGGTGGACGGCAGCGTCCCTGGTGGCGTCGGGCGCGCTGTGTGCGACGCTAGGCGCTTGGCTTGGTAGATACTTGCTGGCACGAAGCTGGAAGGGCCGTTTACACAGTGACGATCCACTGGTGAAGGAATTGGAGCAGGAAATCGAGCGACAGAAGCAGCTTCGGGCGCAGGAGCGAGCAGGACGGACCAATGCTGAGCGAGAGGCGCGCGAAGCTCTGCAGCGACAACAGGAATTGGAAGGCTACACCTTCGAGGCTGTAGCGCACGTACAGTCGTGCTTCGCAGACCGACGTGGCACTCCTAGACAAGGTGGTCTCGTGGAGAATTCACGAGCGCGCATAACGTTCAAGACGAACATTCCACCAGCAAGTCTCGAGTGTTTAGAGCAGTTCAGCCATTTGTGGGTGCTCTTTGTCTTCCATGAGAACACGAACCTGGCGAAGGGTGCCCCTAAGACCACGTTCCCAGCCAAAATCGCCCCTCCGCGACTCGGCGGCAAGAAGGTCGGACTCTTTTCAACACGTACACCGCATCGTCCGAACTCTGTTGGACTCTCTGTTGTCAAGATTGAAGCTGTTCATGACCGGTGTATTGAAATCAGTGGTCACGACCTCGTGAACGGCACACCAGTGCTAGATGTCAAGCCCTACGTGCCGGCGGACTATGTACCAGGGTATGTTGTTCCGGATTGGGTGGCTGCCGAGACGGATGTGGTGACAAGACCAATTGAGTTCACGCCGGAAGCTACGGCGTCGTTGACCGAACTTGTGGACGCGAAGCTCTCATCTTTCTACTCGAATGTGACGGACTTGAAGACTGCGATAGAGCAGATGCTCGTCTTGGACATTCGAAGTGTGCACCAGGGACGCGGTCAAGCTGCCGAGACGCAGCAGTTCCAATGCCGATTTGACAATGTCCAGATCGAGTTCACAACGCTGGAGGAGTGCATCCGCGTATTGAGCTGCACACGCTACACGACACCGCACGAGCGGTCACGCCTGCTGCTGCGTCAAGTTTTGTTGAAACAACAGCAGGAAGAGGAATAGTACACGAATTAACAAACCAACTCAAATTCACGATTGTTGGTTATGAATTCCCTCTATTGAAGCGACTGCATTCATCTTGTTGCTGATCGGGATAGAGTTGGCGCCTACGCAGCCGCCTGAGCAGTGTACTTCGCCTCCGCAGTCTTGATCTCTTGGTCAAGCTCAACCCAGGACTCGTTGAATAGCTCGCCAGCAATGACACGCTTGGCCATGTCCAGCTTGGGTTCCTTGTGCTTCGGGTTGTTGCACAGGTCGATTGTCTTAGCCGTAGCCTTGGTTTCGTCACTGCACCACGATTCGCACCAGAGCCACTCTTGCGGTAGCGAGAAAATGGGGATTTGGTGCTGTGCGTAGTTCGGCAGGTCCTGGTCCAGGTTTGCCAGTGAGTTGGGATCAGCACTCAATTGACTGTACACTGCACGCAGCATATCACCGGCGGCCGTTTGACGGAAGAGTGCCAAGTCAACCACATACAAGGCACTGATGTGGTACGGCTTTCCACGCAAGTGGTCTTTCCAGTATCCTTGACGCCAGAACTGGAAGCCAACGTTGCGAGAGTCGCAGAACGGTGTATAGCCGTATGGTTTTCCTTCCATGTCGAGCTCCCATAGTTCCTTCAGGTCAGCACGGACAACTTGATCCGCATCCACATAAATGATCTTTTGCACACCCAGCGGGAACAGCACGTCCAGGAAGAGAATCTTGTAACCCCAGATAATGCGCTGCTTCTCAGTCTGTTGGCGCAGCCAGTTAGGCCACTTGTACGTAACGAGACGAATATCCATACCAAATTGTTCGCGCAGCACTGGAATAGACTTCTTGAAATCAGGCGACAAAAAGTTCTCCAGTAGCCAGAATGTCACCGGGTTGTTGGTACGCTTGAGTACACTCGACATCATGATCTTGACAAAGCGTTCATACAGGTAACCAGAAGCTACCGAGAAAACGTGAATGGTTTCACCCGTGCGCTGCTTCTGGTGTACGAGGGCACCATCCTCATCAGCTTGGTCAGCTTCACCAACTGTATCATGGGTCTTCTTTTCCAGCCCATCTTGTTTGCCCATCATATTGAGCATTGAGTTCCAGTAAGACTGGAGATCTTTGCCGGCCGATTTCGTATCAGATTCTGACTTTGCTTTATCCTCCGATGTCGCGTCCTCGACCGACTGAAGTAGCTCTTCATGTTCCATACCATCTTTCTTACGAACAAATAGCTGAGAAATGTGAGAACCAAAGTCGTAAACTACGATGGGGTGGGTTTCCAACGGGACCTCTGTGTCTGGGTCAATGATGTCGAAAATCTCAGCGGCTCTTCCCTTTGCCAGATGCAGGGACCAAACTCCGGGTGTGGCCTGAAGTTGGAAATACCCTAGGTTCTTCATCACAAGTGTGTCACGATGCAGCAGCTTAGCACCAACCTCACGCTCAAGGACCAACTGCAGACCATTGGGAGGTGAATACATATTGAAGGTCGTATCACGACACTGGCCGTACACCAGCAGACTCTCGAGTCGGAACACAGCACTAGTTGTAGACTTCACCGCTGTAGGACTATCAGGATCCACTCTCAAATTGTCCAGGTCATCACCTGCAAGAAGAGTCTGGACGTTCCAAGCCTCTGGTGTGTCAATTTTCATTGTCAAGATTGGTTGCACAGGCAACTTACGGAACTCGACGCCTGTAGCCGCTAGCGACGATTTCGTATCAAAGAGATATCGATAAAATCGTTGCAGTGGGAATTCCGTGTACTCGTCTGCAGGAACCAGCACCAGTTCGATGGTAGCATTGAGCTGCGAGTGCAACATTCGAAGCATAGAACTGATCACCTGTGCTGCCTCAGATAATGGATCAACGTAGGCAGCAACCTGAAGAGACGGATCACCCGGCAGACGAACGGTGTTGAGGGAATTCTCGTCTACAGTCAAACGAGATGCCCGATCTGTCTTCACATACTTGTCAACGATGCCGGTGGTTTTCATAATGCCAAAACTCAATTTATCCGCATCTTTGACCTTCAGGGTGGCACTGCGTTTGATGAGTGCCTTGGCCACAGGCTGAGTGCGATATTTAAGATCAAAGTTCACAATAGTTGCCATATCTTCATCTGATAGCAACTGAGGGGGGAGACTCACTTGCCTTCCGTTGATAAAAAGATGCGGTAGGGCAATCTTACGAGACTCTTCTTCACTTTCTTCAGCAAATGTTGGCGGGAATCGAGAGCGTAGCAGCGTGTTGAATTGTGTAAGTACACTGCGTTGCTTCGTAGTTAACCATTTCCCCTTCTTGTTGCTTAGAAGCTTTAGGATCTTCTCATACATTGCTTTATCACCGTCTTCCTTCTCCGTCTTTTTCCAGATTCCCCTGAGTTTATCCTTCATCACGTCGACAGACTTTTGCTTGACTATGCAGCTCAACGCTTCCATTGCAAATTTTAGGTAGACTTCATTGTCTGAATCACCAATCGCAGAGAAAATGGCAGCAGCAAGGTCACCTACGTTGCTGCCACCTTGCTTGCTTTTGATTTCACCACTCAATTGATGCACAACTCCAACACGTAACGACTGTTCGGAATCCTCAAGCACCGCCTTCAAAACCCGATACGCATGGTCGGCATCCCGCGGATCGTTTAGGTCTGCTGGGAAAATCACAGTCTGCTTTTTGGGCAACACTCTAGAGCTAGGCGCATGCATGTACGAGATAGCAGGCCGTGCTGCAGCCTCAAGACGACCATCGACATCATCAGCAAAAAGGTGGCTTGGTGCTTCCACGTCAATGTCTCCTGGTCTGTCTTCTGAGCTCTCAAAAATCGACAAGTAGGCAGGATATGCGTCCTGCGAAGTCATGAGCTCGTCTACTAGATCCATATCATCGTTCAACATGTCTCGATGAGCCATGTTAACATATAATGGTTGGTCACGCCCAAAGTTCGCCATCATTGACCGCTGAATGTCCAAATTCTTTTGAACGACACCATTGAAGACAAACGAGTCCAACGGTAGGTGCTTCAGATGAATAAACTCTGTCATGGCCAACACTTCCTTGTCGAACTGCTCGCTTTTCAGGCACGCCAATGCCTCGTCCTCGTTGTCTTCAATCGTTCCGATTTCTCCTGCAGCTTCTGCGTAGGCTTCTAGCAAGCGCTCGACTAGAACATCAGAACTTCCATCTTCACCGATCCGCTGCAGGAATGCTGAAGCGATTCTTGTAGGGATGGTGCGGTCAGTTTCTTCTTCGTCATTGCTTTCCTCTTCAGCACTTTGTGCCTTCTTACTTTCTTCGTCATTGGATTCTGCCACTGCAGTGTCCTTGGACTGCGCCAGCATCAACAACTTAGCAAAGTGCCAGGGAGTTGCCTTGTCCGTTCCCTGGAATGCCTTGTACTTCTCCAATAGTGCTAGGCGATCATCAAGTGTTTTGCTTGCCATGAGCTCCTTTGAAGAAATGAGAAGTGCCCACTGAACAGGGGCACCACGCATCCGCATGAACCCGATGTGAGATAACGCTGCACGCCCTGCGCCAGTGAGTGGATCGAGAACAAGTACGCATTCATACATATTCTTGCGAACAAAAATAAGGTTCCAGGCTGGGCGTCTAAGCGCGTTCACATCAGGCGCCCAGTTTGCGGAATTCGGGTCAGTCTCAATGTTGTTTAGGTACAGAGGGGTCGATCCACCCATGGTTCCGCGGATATGAACACGAACCACCGGTCGTTCCTGGTTCGTTTCACGCACATGCGTCAGCATAGCCTCCAGTTCGGATTGATTCAGGGGTAATCCACCTAGCTGTTTGGCCACGGACCACTCTTCTTTAAGGGTCTTCATGAAGTCGAATACATTGAAAGAGCGTTCCATAGGGTCCACAGCGATACCGTTCATGATAAATTTGTTTTTCAACCTCCTGTTGGCGGCTTGCATACGCGTGGCAGCAATTTCATCACGAAGCTCGGTAGAAATTGACTTCCGCGAGAACGCCAATTTCTTCGCCTGCACAGGGAAGTCCTGCGAAAGTGTTTCAAGTCTCTTGAGCGGGTTCTTAGCGTCCACAATAGCACGGGTCGCACTTGCACCCAAATCCTTCAAATGCCAGGCTTTCAGTTCCTGTTCCTGTTCACCATCTGTCTTTTTGATCAAGATGTCGTAGAACTGCTTCAGGTCGTCAGCAATAGCACTATGACGAGCCATCAGAGGCTTGAACAGGAAACCTTCGACTTCTTCATCATCGATCTCTTCCTCCTCTTCTTCCTCCTCTTCATCACCTTCCTCACCAGCAGTAGTATCCTCCTCTTCTGTCTTTTTAGAGTCATCAATAGTTTTGTACTCCATATTCTTGATGTCTAAAGCCACACCGTATCCCTGCAACAACGTATCCAATGGCGAATCACGCGGGTAGTGACGCACCATGTACTGAATCTTATTCTTCTGTGCTTGCTTCACGAGTTTGGAGTGGAAAGCATGAAACTTCTCCGTACCCACGAGGCCATAGAGGATCGCCGACATGGTCGTCTCGTCAGAGTCCGACGGGATGTGCGGGTATTTGTGGTCCACCTGCAGTTCAACATCATTGACGCCTGCAGCCACACACGCTTGGTTCTTGTTCTGCTGTTTCTTTTCACGTAGAATAGCGTTCAACTCATCCACTGAACAGGCCACCGACTCGACGCAATGGGGATCCTTGTAAAACACTGCCCACGTATCAGCGTCCGCTCCACACGGACGAACACCCGAGTCCAGTGCCAATTGACGGAACATCTCCACCTTCACCGAGTAGGTTCGTGTCGCCAACATCAGCTCCAAGATCTATATAAACATAAAACAAGTTATATAAAATAAAATATAAATAAGAATTTCTCCTCAGCTCACATTCTTCGATCCCGGCGCGATGTTCTCGGCTACTGTCACTGCGAGCGTCCCCAGGGCGTCCACGTCATTGCCCATGAACTCCACATACGACGTTCGCGTCTCCAGTTGGTCCAGGAACTGCCAGAAGTAAAGCGGATTCTCCTCTGCTAAGAATTCACTACATTAAATATAGTAGTATAAAATGTTAGAGGGTCGATAGGAATTTATCCTTAAGAGCTCCATACCTGGTCTCCATGAGCGGGAAGAACGGGGAACTGGGCCAACTGGCCGTCAAATTCACATGCACACCTCGCGCATACGTCACCGACGGCTGAGCAGTCGCCAGCAGCGTCGCCAAGCCCGCACTCAGCCACGTCGACCACATCGTCTGCAAAGTGTCTTCAAAATGACTGACAGTATCCACGTGGAAGTGGGCCTTTTGATATGTCGAGGCGTTCATTATGTCGCCCCCAATCCCGAGCCGCCATTCGCCGCTAGCTTATCGAGGTGAGCTCGCTCGACGTAGGGCTTCTTGCACGTGCTGTATCTCTAGGTACAGGCGCCCAACCAACCTCACCGACCCTGTATTGTATCTACTAACATCTCCTCTACCTCTCCATAGTTTTCTTCCTCTCCACAAAGCCGCGTATCCGTCATGAGCAACCCGAATGCCCACAGAAAGATGACGCCCAAGGGGCAGATGAGCTCCAGCGGCATGGGACCCGCTATCATGCACCTGCCGACGCACCTCAAGATCTTGTTCGAGCCCAACGCACCACTTGACCATCTGCCGCGTCTGGTGAAGCGTAAGATGCCTCCGTACACGGGTCTCGCAGCTTTTGTGGATGTCTTCGAGAAGGAAACGCCCCCACCTCGCGAGGTGCAGGAGACGCCCAAGGAGCGTCGCGAACGCCGTCGTCTTGAAAAGATGGCAGCCAATGATGCCAAAATCCAGGAGGACCGAGCCAAGTGGGACCCGAACACTGAGGACCCTCGCAAGACCCAGGACGCGTACAAGACGCTGTTTGTGGGTCGCATCAGCTATGAGACGACGGAACAGCAGCTGCGTCATGAGTTCGAGCAGTACGGACCGGTCAAGAGCGTGCGGCTGGTGGAAGATCCTGAGGGCAAGTCGCGTGGTTATGGCTTTGTGGAGTACGAGAAAGAGGCAGACATGAAAGCTGCGTACAAATACGCTGACGGCAAGAAGATCGACGGACGACGTGTGGTCGTGGATGTCGAACGAGGACGCACAGTGAGGGACTGGCTGCCTCGCAAGTTTGGAGGTGGTATTGGCGACACCCGCAAGGGTGGAGCGGACGTCAACGTCAAGTATTCTGGAAGAGAAGCCATCGGGCATTTCCAGGTGGGGGCGCCTCGTGATGAAGGAGCAGCGAGAACCGATCGATACGGAGGTCGGGAACCTCCGCGTGACCGTAGTCGTAGCCGTGGGCGAGGCGGCGACCGTCGCGAACGTCGACGATCAAGATCGAGATCAAGGTCGCGGGACCGTCGCCGTGATCGAGGTGGAGACCGAAGTCGAGACCGTGGACGCGACCGTGACCGCCGAAGTCGCCGGGACTCGCGAGACTATTCGCGCCGGTACTAGCAGACATAGCTGAGGTAGAGAGCACTAGCAAGAGGGAACTGTTCGATCACGGCTGGCTACCCGGTACTTAGTAGCAATATCAAGAAGTTGAACACAGCAAGCTTTGTTCATTTCTGGTCCATGAACTATTACACCCGCAAATTGCCGTAACGAACAAGCGGTTATATCCGAGTCATGCAGCTTCCGACAAGACTGGATTGAATAGGCTCATGCAGAATCATGTATACATCGAAGCTCGAGTATTATAGACCCCAACAGAATTTCGTATACAACGAAATTCTGTTGGGGATAAGCATTCGTCAATGATGTTCTCATACAAACTTCGCAACGACATACTTCCAGAGTGAGCTCTCAACTAAATTTGTAGGATAGCGGGGTGGCTGCGATAGCACGACTGCTTATGACGAAACAAAACAACCAGTAAAATCATCCACGCGACAGAGGATCGTTCCACCAGAAGAAAGCGAGGAACCTGCGTGGGCGACAGACAAAATTTGGGACTTAAAACACACTGGACCAGCTTCCGACTTAGCTGATCGGTAACCTGAGGATTGTAAGCCCGATTTCCATTCAGGGGTTGAAGCCACTGAGGTAGACTCGTCTGAGAGAGCTGGTGGTTGTGGGGTGTCGCGATCTCGCGCAGCTCAACTGAGAGCTGTTGTTCACAAATTTTGAGAGTCTTTCGCTGCACGAGTATTCGGTGCTACGTGGCCTTGCAGATCACAGTGTTTTCCCGAGGAAACTTCCTCAGCGTCATTGCGTGGCTTCATCTTGGTCGCGAACACCTTGTCCTTGTGCGCCATAGGCCTCTCTTCCAACAGCTTTCAATTCCATTGCTACCACTTTGACACGAATCCTCTCTATTCGATTACAAACTGATCCCAATGCTTCATTTCACTGTCAACTCCATCACTACGATCGCCAATCGTTCCGCCCTGATCATTTTCGCGTCACACCAGCCAAAACTTAGTGCCTGCCATGTAAAGGATCATCTTGTGTCCCGCCCATGCCCCAGCACTATTGGCACGGAATGCACACCTCCACTGCCATGTAAAGGATCATCTTGTGTCCCCGCCCATGCCCCAGCACTATCGGCACGGAATGCACACCTCCATCCATACAAAAACCAAGTATAACACACCGGTAAAACCAGTATATCTCATATTTCATGTACCCTGCTTTTGCGTTTTATTTTTCGAGAAGCCATGGAATCGCGATGGCGTTCGCTGAGCGCGTTGCTGCTGCTGCAGACGTTCGGGGCGTCCGCCAGCGAGCGCTTCGTGCTCTCCCAGATGGGCAACGCAAGCGTGCTCCCCTCCGGACAGACGTTGGTGCCATTGGAGCTCTCGTCCGCCGCACTCACAGACCTCCTGACCACGTCGCAGGATCTCTCACCCGTCACTTTGGACTCGTATGTGGCTGCAGCGGAGTGGACGCTCAGTAATTGGAGTGTACCAGTATCAAAGATGTTGGCAGAGGACAACGGCAAAGACCAGACGGTGCTGGTGGACGTACAGCTCAAGGACGCGTTGGATGTGACCGTCTCCCAGCTATTGTTACAGAAGGATGCGACGCCACTGGACGTGGATCTGACGCTTACCTTTGGCAATGACGCACTGGCGGGACTTACGGGTCTTGTACAGGTCCATGTGGACGGCATGAAAACGACGTTCAAGGACACGTGGCTACCCTCGGGGGCAAATCTTAATCAGCTGTAAGAGAAGAGCGGAGATACTTTTCGTGCTTTTTATTGACTAGAATTTGTTGGCTACAGGATTTTTGATGATACGACGGTGGAGAACTTGGAGCTGGAGACGACGACGACGATCGAGCAGGTGGTGATCCGAAAGAGCAATATGTCATTTCCCACGGCGGTGCTGGGATTGGAGAAGACTGTGACAACATTGTAGGTTTTGATTTTATGCGTTTGAGAAGTGTTTGATGCTAACTTTTGGCGTTTGATGTTGTAGAATTTTGGAGTACAATACGATCTCAGGTCCGATTGAGTTAACGGAAAACGAGTATACTCAGCTGGCGAATATCTCGGACTTCAGAGCAACAGGAAACACCGTGGATACGACGGGAAGTGGATCATCGTGTGTTAAGGAAGAAAGCATCGGTGAGCTGACAATTTGCATCGTGGACAACGTGCAGAGTACGGCTACTTCTTTCAATACTGGGAGTGCTAGTAGCGCCAGCAGCACTGGATCTCTCGAGACACAGTCAGCTAGCAGTTCCAGTACGCGTGGTACTATATCAATCACTGCTATTGCACTAGCAGCCGCATGCACGGTCGTTATAGTGGTGGTTCTTTCCTTCTTCCGTCGGTTTAAGAGGAAGGCAAGCAAATTCGTCGACGAACGCCTGACGTTTAGCAATCGCGAGGATGGTTTGCTTACCGGGCGTGGAAGCGAGGCTGAGTCAGAGCAGGAGCTAACAGGAGATGCCAAGATTTTGGCGGACATGGACCTCGGCAAAGACCAAGTGACACTTCACAAGAAGTTAGGCATTCAGGGTCTGTGGCTCGGTGAGTACCAAGACACGAAGGTTGTAGCGCTGAAGTTTGTGCCTCGGGAGCTGAACATGTCTTTGAACAACCTGAACGTGGTTCGGTTGTCGTACGCCCCACTTCGACACGATAATATCGTGACTTTTTTGGGATCCAGTTGGACAGATCGTGAAGAGGTTCTTATCGTGGTGGAGCACATGTCCAAAGGCAGCTTAAGAACAGTGTTGACAGATGAGAAGATCGAGTTCACATGGCCCCAGCGACTTCAAATGACCAAAGATATATGCAGCGGGTTGGAATTTGTTCGCTCGATTCGAGGAATCAACTTGTCGCGAAACCTCACGAGTAGGAGTGTGCTCCTTGATGCGCAGCTTACATGTAAGCTAGACATATTCGACTACGCTTCCAGCCTTCGGACAGACTTGGTACCTGTGCGGTCATTCGGACGCGGAGATATTGCAAGTCGGGCACCAGAACTACTCAAGGGCGAGGAGATCACAGCTGCTGCTGAGGTATATGCACTCGGTGTTATTTTCTGCGAGATCTCGTCGCGCAGCAAGTTGTTTGAGCAAATTTTGGAGGAACGCGGGCATACCATGGGTGACATTTTTATTGCTACTGAAGTAGTCGCGCAGCGATTGAAGCCATCGCCCGCAGATGACGCTCCTGCTGATTTCCGGAAGCTAACTTTGCGGTGTCTCTCCTACGAGCCGTCAGAACGACCTATGATAAGCGAGATCGCGAACATAATTTCCAAGTAAAGTATAAAAGCATTGCTACTCTTCCTTCACTATACAATGAGGTTCGTTTGAAGATGGCATCCAAGGGATCTGATGAAGGCGCTCTGCTAGCTGTTGATAGGGCAATGTGCGTTGCGCTGTTGTCATAGCGGCACGGCCACTGGAACTGGGGAGCACCCACACCTCGCTATCAGCGCGAAGTTCGTGTGGCCACCCAGGAGGAAGTCTTGTTTGCTTGCCGTAGTTTTCAATTCTGGACAATGGCGGCGAAAACAACCAGCTGAACTGCCGCTTGCCTGAGAACGCGACGAGTATGGGAGCGTGGCCTAACTCACACCTTGTCTTCATAGCCTCTTTGTCACTATCCTCGTGCTTTATGGTCTTGTCCCAATGATCGTTGAGGCACACTTGGGCAGCGTGGTGACGCAAGCGCTTGAAGAAACTATCTCGCCATGCCTCCACTACAACACAGAACAAAATGTCGTCATTTAGAGAACGAGACACGACGAAAGCACCCGTACTTGTTGTCTTGCCATATTTTGAAGCATCGTTTCCTGGCTGCATACCGAACAGTTAGTCTTCCAGCAATCTAAAAGCATGACTTGTGCATCTACCTCCAAGCCGATAGATGTGAAGCCAACACCAAGATTATGAGGGATGATGTTTTGCTCCACAATCCTCGCTGTAGAAGGCACGATGCCCTCCCACGAGTGAGGCGAGAGTGTTCCTGTCAACAACATCCACATGCGATTCGTCGGGTTACTGCAGACTCGACGTTAGTGTCCCGATCCAACTCCATGTTGTGTCAACCTCACCTATAAGAATACCCAGTCTTCCACGCGTGGTCGGACGGGTTGTGCCCCACAATAAGCAGACGGAGACGGCGCTCAGAGTAGTGCACACAAGGCTGGCCTTGCTCAAAGCAGTCGCCGCAGATGGAGTGCCAACGTTCCTGCCATTTGCCTTGTGTCTCCGTCTCGCTCTCTGGCTCGTTACGCTTGTTCTTGCTCCGCTTAACTGGAGCCTTCGAGACAGTATCCACAGTGTTGCCAGTATCCTCCGCAGTGCTGTCAATGCCAGGAGGTCCAGCTGCGTCTTCGTCGCGCTCTCGCTTGGCACCGAACCGGAATCGGTCAAAGATTCCTGCCATTTTCAAATCAATTTTTGGCTATTTGAACGAAAATATGGTATATAGCGGTGGGTACTGTGATCAACAGGTAGAACATCTTGCTTTATTTTATACATCAGTAGTTTGTGTTACGCTTCATTCTCACATTCCAACCGTTCGTCGCTGTCACTTGCTCAGCAGTTTAAAAATCGCTTGCTGAAGTGAGATATAGCTGTGTCTAGCACTTCAGCTGGTCGATTGTCGTCAATCTGTCCTGTAAATTGGACGTAGGTCTTGGAACCTCCATATCGATCAAAAAGTGCCTTGGCGTGCTCTGGCATGAAGAAATCCTTCTTTGAAGCGCTGATGAAGAGACATGGAAGTGTGAAGTGCACAGCAGCGTCGAGCAACCGCACGTCGTGAAAATTGAATCCTCCCGCTTTACCGATGGAATTCGCCAGAACTTTTTGCACTGCAGTAACCATTGCAGACGGAAAGAAGAGGCTACGACGTTCGGCGCTCTTTGTGATCATCTGTAGCATATCCCAGATCACTTGTTCCATGTCACCGTATGCACTATCTGCTATCAGCGCGAATATGAATTTATCGTTTCCACCACTGCTGGAAGAACGCTTGAAACCTTGTAGACGCGCTTTACCCCCATTTGTTGCGCAACTGCGCTGGATCAATCGATAACATGTTGCTGGACTAAGTCCCTGCACAGGGACGTTGTCAATAGCTAGCAGGGCGAAGTCGCCATTTGCCGCGCTGTACTTGCTAAACCGAAAGCGCAGTCCCGTCGCCGGCGAAATACACAAAATGTGGTGATTCTCCTTGTCCTCCACGACTTCGAGCTTCCTAGCATCTTTCCTTGAGACAGTCATAATTTCATAGTGATACGACATGCGCTTCTTCACATGCAGCAGCGCGGCAGCAGAACCAATGTCGCGTCCCCAGATACCCACAGCTGACGCACGAGCCGTAGCATACAGATAGTCCACGACCACACGCAAATCATCGTGTTCAAAATATCCAAATGACACCCGATCACCACCGGAAAGCCCCGATCCTGACAAGTCCACTGCAAACAACGAGAATCCAGCCGCCAAGATTTTGCGGTGCATGTAAACACACTCTTTGCGTGAACTAGACATGCCGTGCAGATAGATGATACACGGGTCCACATCCATAGGTTGCGTTGCCTGTTGGCTGCTATTGCTGCTGCTGTCCGTGCTGATACTGTCCATTGTTTCCTTCACGGAATACGCAGTCGACATCTTCTCCTCGCTGGACAACGAGGACGAAGAGGACGAACTGATGAATTCTGCAATGGGATCTGCATCTCTCACCACTTTGCGACGCCAGAAACTACAGGCCAAGCGTTCTCCACGAGCATTCTGCAAGTGGAAGTCTTCCCGCACAAACTCTTCACTCTCTTTATGCTGCGTGGCAAGCTGGAACTGTTGATCGCCCAATTCACACACCGAGTACTCGGCACGCACGGGACTAGCAATGGATTGCACCATCTCCTCGTACGTCTCGGAGAAGAGATTCCACCAGCTCCCGAGGCTGTTGGCCTGCAGCTCGCGCTTGCGCATCTGTCATCAACGTTATCGGATCGTTATCAATAGGAGAAGCGATACGGATGAAGGTGTATACAGCAGACTCACCTCAGCCTCGAGCTCGCCATCTTGAAAAATCTCCATTGCGCTGGTAGAGCAAATGTCACCTTGAGTAGGGCGATAATGTCGACGTAACTGTGCTTCGAAAGACTACGGTTATTGGTCGAGTAAGTTGAAGAATGGCTGGAAAAAGTAAGAACAGAAGGGGACAAACAACTTAAACGACATTCGGAGCGTTTTCTATGCACCTAGCGTGCAAAATGTCCAAAGATCAACCTGGAAGTCAATTCCTCTGTCTATGGAGGAGCATGTTCTTCATCTTCCTGATATGTTATCAAATGAACATGAACCGAAGATTGCTTTGAACTAGGCATAAATGATAAGAAGACGCACTTTTGAATACTAATATTAGTACACAACATCAAGAGGTTAACAGCAGCAAAAGTTGTTGAGCTCAGGTACCCTCGCTTCAGTGATGATGGCAAAGAAAAAAAATGTGTGACGGATGACCACCGTCACATCAATGCCCAGGAGCGTTGTTTCTAACCGTCCGGTGTGCTCAGCTATACTCGGTGGGTGTGGCTGCATTGAAGGCGAGAAATAAATTATTATCAGAAGGCGTAGTTCTTCACTGGAGCGATTTGCCAGGTTTGCACCACCAAGTAACACGCCAAGTACTGCCTGTCTAACTACAGTTACGAGTTACAAGAAAGCCAACGTCGTTAAATAGTGGCTCCCTCACCTAAACTTGTACGGTTAATGGGGCTGCGACTAACAGGTAAGACGTGTGCACCGTCATCTCCCAGCCGCAGTGCCGGTGCACTTTATGAAACGTTCATCCTTTTCCAGGAATTTCGCGCTTCGTCGTCCTGTTTGGTCTCACTGCTGAACTCGACATTAAGAGCTCAGTCCTGCTGAGTCAACAGACGTGTCCATTTCTCCCGATGACGATAACAGAGACGGCTTTAAGATTTACTGTGGAGCGTCTTCTTGATGACTCAGCAGCTAACCAGACGACAGCGACATCAAGTGGATCAGGTGACCACGAATCCCTCGAACGAGGAGCGCAACGAATGCGCGTGACTTTGGTCTTTATCTTAGCAGGTTTTGTGACCATTTGGCTGCTATGCGTTGGATTAATCTGGCACATGAGGATCAATCGAGCAGGGGCCCTGAAAGGAGACGCAGTTGCTGCAAGAAAAGTGATCCTCCCTACCTACGAACCCGTTTTGATCGTGCTTGCTCTTTTGAATGGTGCATACATCGTCTTCCTGGCAGTGACGCTG
>PCFV01000348.1:0-14898 GCA_002812785.1 Phytophthora litchii | reverse complement strand
TATCGTTTCCAGCCATTAAGCGCTCCGTGGCGATCTCGGTAGTTTCGTCCTACTACACTCTCTTGTATGTCTGGGCAGTGACTCGGTTTGGGCGGCCAGACCAACAAAAGGAGTTCACAAACGGACTTTTGGGTGTTCGGAGCCTGTTATTCCTACCGTTCGTTTATGCGATCATCAAGCCTCCAAGTCGAGCCACGAAGCGGATTATTCGAGAGTTTTGTTTTGTCGCTATTGCGACCTTCCTGTTGACAGTCCTGCTTATGATTCTCATACTGAATCCGAAGACAGTCGATGCTAGTCACTACGTCACGTACGTACTGCTTACGTGGGTAGCTTTTTGTCCTCTGGTCGTTTGGCGAGTTTTGAAAGCTGACACTGAGTATTGGAGAGGGGTCGGACAGCAAGCATGTGCTCTACAGGATTTATTTCAGAGGGAGAATGGTCTCAGTGAGCGCATCTCCTCTGAGGGTTTGCACGTGCTCATTGAGATGAACCGGAAGTGCGTGATTGATTTCGCTTATCTCGAACTCGTTCGACCGCTTGGTATGGGCTCTACATCAACTGTGTTTCAAGGAATACTAAAGACAAAAACCCATGTAGCAGTCAAGGCATACGCACCGAAAAGCTGCTCAGAAGACGTCGTAGCAGCATTCTCACACGAAGCAGCCATGTGCAGCGCTTTGAACCACCCTAACGTCGTCCAGTTTCACGGAATGTGTGTTGCGCCGCCTATCATTTGTCTCGTGTTCCAGCTTTGTCAAGGAAGTCTAGCCGACACACTGGTAGATCAGGTTCGACGGCAGCATGGCCATCCTGCACGGCGACAACTATTAATTAGTGTCGGATATATGCTGGATGCTGCTCGTGCTGTGGCCTATCTTCACAGCTTCTCACCTCCCTTTGTCCACCGCGATATCGAACCATCAAATTTTCTCGTCGACGCAGAGTGTAATGTACAATTGTCAGATTTCGGCGAGTCGAGGCGCGTGACGAAGCAGAAAGAGAGAAAGCTAACACCAAAGACAAAGGTGCCCGTTCTGGAGGATAAACAGGTTACATCCAAGACTGGAATCGAGTCACCGCTCGGTACGACACTGTCACACGTCGATTCCCCCTGGAGCAGGCACTTCGATAAAAATTCACCAGAGTACACTGCACCCGAGTTAATGGAAGGGAGAGGAGGGTCGATTTTCTATGGTGAGGCAACCGATGTGTATTCACTTGCTGTTACGATGTGGGATATTCTACACCCCAATGATGAGAAGTACCCTCGAGCACACGGAAGCCAAGCCCAGGTATCTGAATTTGTTTTGCAAGGAATTCGTCCCAAGCTCGACAACAATACACTGCCAAGATTGCGTGGTATCATCGAGCGTTCCTGGCAGCGCGACCCTCGCGGTCGCCCTTCTGCAAAGCAAATTGTATTTGTACTCGAAGATGTCCAGGAGGAACTGTGTGCGCGACTGGTACTCGATTTAATGAGTGACTTACCCGAATACCCATCAGTAGCAAGTGGATCCAGCATCAGATCAGCAGAGGTTCATCAAACGCGCACATTCCCGGGAGCCTTCATTGTGGATCGAATGATCGACCGCCGATTTGTTCGGTATCCCGCCGAGGCAATTCGCATGGGCAACGCGTTAATGGATTCAAGTGTACTCCATCACGTGAACCATTCTCGGGGCTTTGAGAACAATGCGACTTCGCGGTACTACTTTGATTTGGATGAAGCACAGCTCAGTTTACCGACACAATTGGAGAGATCGATCAACCGGAGTAGCTCGTTGAGCCTTGACGAGTCAAGTGTCCCCATGCTCACTAATGGTCCCAACATTGACCATGCTCGCACCTCTTTCAGCTTCGTGCGAACACGAAGTGATGCTCCATGTCAATGCAGGCTGCTAGGACAGCGCCTTATCAGCAGGAAAATTTCTCGACTTCATCGTCGGAAACCGTTTCAGGCTGCTGTTGTGCCCACAGTCGATAGTAACATCCTCACGGCTCCTTTGCTGGACGAGCCATCACATCTAAACGACTACAACGACCTCGACATCGTCTCAGGAACGGCAGCCATGAAGTTGGTGCTACTTTCGATACGGTCGATTACCGTCGCCACAATGACGGTAGTGAAGTGTGTTAATAGCAGTTACTGTGGTGATATCCCTTGTCCACAACACATTATCTTCGATGTAAAACACGAAAATGGAATATGATCAAGGAAGCCATTCCTAATTTTACGACCTGATCATTATGATCGACAGCATTTGCATTACCAGAAAACCAAATCGATTAACCAGTTCTAGGATGAACCGTTGTGCTAGCACATACGTCCGATAACCTGAAATGATAGTTACAGACGGGCAAACAAACGTGACTCGCTGACGGTACCTAAGCTCCGTGGTTCTGGCGAGGCAAATACGAGGCTATGTCCTTTTCATCAATACTTAGTTCCTTTGAATGGTGGTAAATATGTAGCCATTAGAGAACTTGTGCTACAGTACCAGAACAGTGAGAAAGAACAGCGAGAAACGACTACAACGACCTCGACATCGTCCCTGGAACGGCAGCCACCATGGCATGAATGTCGACCAAGTCGCAGCGTACCATCTCCGACTTGTCCGTCGCACAACAGCACACCAAATTCGACATCGCGCTAGTTGACGACATAGTTAGCATGCACATCAAGGATGACAAACAATGCATTCCAGAGTCAGTTTTTAGGGAAACGCATTGGTTACCACTTTCGAGGGAAAATTATTGACAGGGGCGCTGTCGAACACAAGCGACGAGCAGCACAAGTCGCTGCTGACGAAGTAGTGTACGGTCGGGTAGTTGTCAGTCACGCTGACGCGAATGCAGACGGACCGGATACAGCGCTTGTGTCCAGCATGTCTAACGAAGGGCTCACCTTGACATCATAGAGCGGAGAGCATTCTTTCCACCACCGTTTTACATTAGCACACACGCAGCAACCGTCTCTAGCTTTCGTGGAGGGTTCTGTCCCTCGATTTTGCTAAAGGTCTCTCGTGAAGCTGTTTCTCGCATGCTTGCTGTAGGGCTCCACAACAACTTTTCCCCACTCGAGAGAACGGCGTTGATCCTATCGAGCACCAAGAATTACAAAGGCGCAAGGAAGCGGGATGATGGTGCTCGTAGACCAAGCAACGCCAAGCTTGCGGGAAGCAGCCCCTCGATTTCTGGAAGTTTTGGCTGAATCGAAAGCTGTAGCTGTTTTCGAGCTGAGCACGACGACTCCAGGCGCCACGGAGGCTACTGGTACGGGATTATCGGACTACAGTCAAGAACAATTCGTGGTCCTTATGGTGGTGCTGCTGGTAAGCTACGGATCCATGTGCATGTTGTCGGCAGCATTGATTGCCTACATGCGCCATAACCGCCACATCGCACTCAAGGGTGACACGGAAGCTTCACGAAAGACTTTACTTCCCGCGTTTGAGCCGTTGCTGTGGATCCTATGCGCAGCGACGGGTTTGTACGCCATGTACTTCATGATCGTGCTTATCACTAAGAACTACGCCTCGAGTACTGGTACTGTTGCTACGGAGGCATTAAGTGCTGGACGTCATTTTGTGCTGGAACTGGCCTTGATCTTTATGCTGCAGAAGAGTGTCTCCATGCCAGCGTTGGTGCGTTCAATCATCATCACCATTTTCCTCGCTTGCTATGCACTTCCTTTCGTTTGGTACACGACGGTCAATGATCAACAAGAAGACTCCGGAGCAAATTACTGGATTGTGGCAGTCGCTCGCCTGCTTCTCTTTCCACTCTACATCTATGTGGCCTTACGACCACCCGCACGCGCCAGCAAACGAACCTTGCGTGAGTTTTGCGCTTTCGCTATGGTGTACCAGACGCTGGAGTTCGCCTACCACAGTGCCTTCTACAACAACGATGTCCATCTCGGTTATGCGCTAATCTACGCACACGTACTGTGGGGATCACTTTGTCCATTCTTCGTGTGGCGTCTGCTTAAAGCAGATACCGAGCACTGGCGTGGTCTTGGTCAGCGTGCTGTGGGTCTACAAGCCCTCTTCCGTAAAGGGAACATTCACGAACGCGTGTCTTCGCAAGGTCTTCACGTGTTGATTGAGATGCATCGCAAGTATATCATTGACTTCTCCGTTCTCGACATTAAGCAGCGTATCGGAGTGGGTTCTACAGCTGTGGTGTACAATGGTCTTCTTCATTCAAAGACCCCCGTCGCAATCAAAGTGTATACACCTTCCAGCGTGACTGAAGACACAGTCGCTGAGTTTTCTCACGAGGCTGCTTTGTGCGGTGCACTCAACCACCCAAATATCGTCAAGTTCTTCGGTATGTGCGTCTCACCTCCGACTATTTGCCTGGTTTCAGAGCTCTGCGTGGGTAGTTTGGATGTCGTCGCATTGGCGTTGGCGCGGCGACAGCAGCAGCCACGACGCCAACAGTTTTTACTGAACTTGGGGTATATGATCGATGCTGCGCGAGCTGTCGCTTATTTACACAGTTTCTCTCCTGCTTTCGTCCACCGTGACATCAAGCCAAGCAACTTTCTCGTGGACGTCGAAGGAAATGTCAAACTCACAGACTTCGGTGAGTCCCGTAGTCTACCAAAAGCCAATATCACATGGGAAGTAAGCAGCCTAAATGATACGAAAAGCGCTGCTATGGTGACTTCTTCCACATCCGCGGTCGGTGCTACAGCCACGAGCAGTTCTTCCACTGACGCGGAACACTATCAAGAATATCCCGAGTCTACTCCAAACGCTGATTCCAGCGCAAATGGCGGTAGAGGCATCTCGTTAACTCCGCCGCATACCCCTGATGGAGGACCGAGAACTGCGCCAATGATTCCTGTTCGTAAAGCGACGCCGGAAATGACCGTCAAAGGTACTGTTGATTACATGGCCCCGGAGATCATCAACGGAAGAGCAGGGGTTGCTTCATACGGCGAATCGGCTGACGTCTACTCACTGGCAATTACGATGTGGGATATCCTGAATCCGGGTGCTGAAAAATACCCTGGCACAAACAACAACCACCTGCGTGTGCTCGAGTCCGTCATCGCTGGCAATCGGCCTGAACTTGACAGTCAATTGCATGCCGGTCTAGCAGATCTCATCACGAACTCTTGGCACGTAGACGCTCGCATACGTCCATCAGCACAAAAGATCGTGTTTGCTCTCGAAAAAATTCAAGAGGAGGTTTGTTCAGTCTTCGCACTCGAGATGTGCGAGGAAATGGAGCAGGACTCAACCATGCTGAAGAGTGGTGGAAATGGCAACAATACCAAAAGCTTCTCCGGCGAACAAGCAGCCCGTAAAATGCAGGACATCGAGGCCGTTGCATCTGTAGGTGAAGGTATCCGTCTCGGGAACATGTTCATGAATGCTGGTTTCATGCACCACATCAAACACTCGCAGCCTTTCAAGAGCACCGACGACATGTTCTATTTCGACGAGGACAACATCAACTTCTGCCAACCGTTTGTGGTCCTGGAAGGCCACACAAGTAGAAGTATCGTTGGAACTAATAACACCTCTCGACGTCCAGGATCAACACTAGGTGCTCCACTTCCTTCGCAGCTTGTGCAGTCTCCAGGTTGGTTCAAGAGCTTGCAACGTCAGCATCAACCATCGGATCCGACCCCCCTAGTGACCTCGACTATGCTCAAAGACAAGAACTCGGAATGGGACGCCAATACTACGTCCGACTCGCCTCAAAATGACAGTGATGTAGTATTCGTAGACGCCGCAAGCAATGGAACCATGGAGACGGAGGAATGCGGTTGCCGCAAGCTTGGAGAGCGGCCAAATATCCGCAAACCTACTCGTCATCGGTTCCGTCGGAAATACCGAGCCATTCCAGAAGACAACATCCTAACTACCAACTTGTTGCAAGAGGAGGACCTAACTTCCACTCAGGACCGACATCTATTGGATGAGTTCGATGATGCAGGACCAGCTAGGATCCTATTAGGACAGTAGTGGAGTAGGGTTATGGCGGGAAACTAGTCTCATTTCCCGCCAATTCATGTGATTGGTTAAAATATCTGTGTAAAAATCTGTCATTGGCTAATTTGAGTTCAGTTGCGAATATATCGGAGACCAAACATGGCCACGACGGAGTGTCCGATCTGTTCGCGGCATGTGCGTCCTGAGAACCTGATGATGCACGTAGAGGCCTGTTTGGCCAAGCAGGACCAGCCTAAGACACCGTTCCGTTCGCCATCACCTTCAACCAAGTCCAAGTCCCCCACAGTTAACAGAACGCCCAATCGAAGTCCTCCAAGTCAGAATTCCCCTTCACCATCGTCTTCTGCCTTAATGAAACGCAAACGCACGACACCCGACGAGGTTTCTGCTGTGCCGTTGGCGGAGAGGATGAGGCCAAAAGATATGGATGATCTCGTAGGTCAGGAAGAACTTCTAGGACCTGGAAGTCTGCTCTCCAAGCTGATTCAGGCTGACCGCGTGCCCAATATGATTTTATGGGGGTAGGATGAGAATATTGGTAGGGCAATTAGGACGATAGTCTGATATGTGCTGTGATTTTGCTGTAGACCTCCAGGATGTGGCAAAACGACATTGGCTCATGTGGTCTCGAAGAAGACGGGATGTAAATTCATTAGTCTGTCAGGTGCAACGTCGAAGGCAGGGGATATGAAGGACGCAGTGGACCGAGCGAGAGGCGAACGGAAGATGTTCCGTCGACGTACCATCGTCTTCGTCGACGAGATCCACAGATTTAACAAGAGTCAACAGGATTTCTTCTTACCACTGGTGGAAGATGGAACCATTACTTTGATTGGAGCTACGACGGAGAACCCGTCATTTGAGGTGAATAATGCACTGCTGAGTCGCTGTCGTGTGTACACACTGAAGAAACACACACCTGAGTCTATCGAGAAAATCCTCCGACGCGCGTTACGGGATCATGCAGTGGGAGGTGTACGGTCGTTGATGGAACCCCAAAAGTCCGAGAATCAGTCAAATGGTGGTGATACTACTAGTCAAGGAGAAGATGATAATGAAGTATCGATCGAAGCTGAGGATGCAGCAGTGGAGTACCTAGCAACACAGTGTGCAGGTGACGCCCGAGTTGCGTTGAACTGTTTAGAGATGGCGCTTCAAACAGCTCCTATGGATTCACATAAGCATATACTCCGTGTATCTGCTACCCATGTGCAACATTGCTTTGCACATCGGCAAACACTTTTCTACGATCGAAATGCTGATATGCACTATGACTGCATCAGTGCGCTGCACAAATCGGTACGTGGTAGCGACGAAAACGCGACACTTTACTGGTTAGCACGCATGCTCGAAGGCGGTGAGAACCCGTTGTACGTTGCTCGACGGCTTATTCGAATTGCAAGCGAAGATGTCGGTCTTGCAGCACCTGAACTACTTCCCATGGCAGTAGCAGCTTATCAAGCCGCCCATTTCGTTGGTATGCCCGAGTGTGATGTGGTGCTTGCTCATGTTGCCACAATGCTGGCTCGTGCACCAAAGTCCATTGAGGTGTATGCTGCATACAAACGTGCGAAACAATCGATCAAGGAGTGGGATAAAGGCGCAACGCCGGACGTACCGCTGCACCTCCGTAACGCTCCCACAAAGTTGATGAAGGAACTTGGCTATGGGAAGGAATACAAGTATAACCCGCACTACACTGAGGAGGAACTGAAGGATCAGACATATTTACCGGACGAGCTAGTTGGCACGAACTTTTTCGAAGAAGCAGCTTCGAACCGTGATGCTGCGTGCTGAGGAGAAACGGCCGATGATGCACATCTTGCTCTTCGAGCGTTTCCAGTCCGCCGTGACGTAAAGACGATCTCTCGTGGTCGAAAACTGAAGGCTGTTTTCCTAACGGAAGGTGCCTTTTCATTTGTTTATCTTCCACGGTTGTCTAGTTTCCCTGAACTCACGATGAGGCTGGACACCTCTCAGTTCAAAATTTGCCAGAGATCTGTCACGATCAACAAGACACTCGTAACAGCGTTGACCAGCTATCAGGATGAGTGTTGCAGTTGCTGAAGAACTGAAGCAAACAAATAATGGTACTACAATGATCTTATCAGCATCTGTTGATGAAGCAGAAGACACCAACTCGTTTATTGACAATTTCGAGGTCGTGCAGACTTTGATTGTATTGGAGTATCTGTTCATATTCGGAGTATGCCTGACGCTGGTTCTGTATTTACGGCGAAATCGACATATTGCGCATTCAGGAGATTCCAGAGCTGCGCGAAAAATCCTACTCCCAGCATTTGAACCCCTCTTGTGGTTTTTAGGGTTTGTCGTTGGCATCTACACAACTGTCATGATACTTATCCTGAGTCTCAACAAGTGGTTTCGTTATGGCACTAACTCGATGCTGGAGATATTTTACAGCATGCGATTGTTCGTTTTTGGACTCGTCATGGTTTTTCTATTGCAAAAGAGCGTATCCATTCCAGCACTTCGTCGCTCTGTCGTGATTACTCTCATTTCAGCACTCTATACTCTGCCGATCAAGATTTTGATGATTGCTTATGTGCAGCCTAGCAATCCAAATGTCACTTTCGTTGTGATGTCAGCAGCGCGGGCGGTGCTTTTGGTATTTTTCGCGTATGTGTTTGTGGGTCCTCCTGCCCGCGCTAGCAAACAAACATTGCGCGAGTACTGTCTATTCATGTTCACTTACTCCGTATTACACTTGAGCAGCGAAGTTTTCTTCCACTTGAGATCTAACAGTATGGGTTTTGCCCTCACTTATGCTTCAGTATTGTGGGCAATTGTGTTTCCTGTGGTTATCTGGCGTGTATTGAAAGCTGACACAGAATTTTGGCGAGGCTTGGGGAAACGTGCTGTAGAGTTACAGACTCTTTTTCGCCATCAACACAGTCTCGATGAACGGATATCTTCGCAGGGCCTGCACGTGCTCATTGAAATGCACCGTAAACTTATCATTGATTTTGCACAATTACAGCCGCTGAAAAAGATCGGAACAGGGTCTAGCGCTGTCGTTTTCAGTGGGTTACTGGATGCAGTCACCCCAGTAGCAATCAAAGTTTACACACCCGCGCTGTTTACTGAAGAAACAGTGGCTGAGTTCTCGCAGGAAGCCGCTCTTTGTGCTGCATTGAAGCATCCAAATGTTGTCAAGTTCTACGGCATGTGCGTGTACCCACCGACAATTTGCCTTGTCTCGGAGCTTTGTCAAGGAACACTCGGTGATATCACTAGTGCTGCTCAAGCTCGGTTTGTTACGAATAATTCACGGTATCACAATCGACAGCAAATGCTGCTGAATGTGTGCTATATGCTAGATGCTGCTCGTGCGATCGCCTATTTGCACAGTTTTTCTCCACCATTTCTCCACAGAGATATCAAGCCGGACAACTTCCTCGTTGACGTGCACGGGACTGTAAAACTTACAGATTTTGGGGAATCACGTAGCCTCGCGCGGTCTTATAACACACGAGATTCTGCAATACAAGACATTTTGTCGGACTACACATCTTTTGCGAGCTCTCCAACGGCAACTGAAATCCAGTCGATGACAACATCTTTCCCGAAGATGACTGTGAAAGGCACTGTGGATTACATGGCACCAGAGATTATCAATGGGAAGGCAGGCCTCGCAGCATACGGAGAAGCTGCTGATGTGTACTCATTAGCAATGACAATGTGGGATGTACTTCACCCTGGTACGGAAAAGTTTCCAGAACTAAAGAACAACCATTTACAGGTTTTTGCTTGCGTGGTGGAGGGCAAGCGGCCCAAACTTGAACCAGAGACTGGAAGTGGACGACTCCACTCAAGCCTTCTAAGCATAATTGAAGAAGCGTGGCATCCCAATGCTCAGTCACGGCCAAGCGCTCAGGATATCGTGAATGTTCTCGAAGGTGTTCAAGAAGAACTCCTTGCTGTCTTCGCGACTGAATTATTGCCAGAACTGGTCAACGATATCAGTTCTTCCACCTGTAAGACTCATCAAGGCACTGTCGACGTGTATACAGGGGAACTTATCGTAGCGCGTTTACAGGATTTAAAGTTCGTTCACAGTCCCTGTGAAGCTGTACGACTGGGAAATGCTTTCATGGATGCAGGGCTACTGCATCACAGGAAGCACGCTTACGGTTTTGAAAACACCGGTCTAAGGTTTTTCTTTGACGAGGATAACCTCCTTCTGCGCCAGCCACTAACAACATCCGAGGCTTCGTCAGGGGTCATCGCTTTGAATGATGATTTTGCGCGGCAGCATGAACGATTTGGTTCGTGTTCCAGCAGTGCTTGCGGTCAGTCTTCCACTTGTTCAGTCTCAGAGGATCAGACTAACGTTCAGAGCAAACCCACAGGAACCAAGCCCTTCTATCTCTCTGAAGTGCTTTTACGTACTAGCGTCAATGAAGCTAGTACTCGGGGCGAGAATAGCTGCCGTTGTCAAAAGCTGGGACAACGACTCGAGACGGCTCGAACAACTCACGGACAACGATTGCGCTGGAAATTTAAACCCACAGCAGCGGATGAAAATGTGCTCACCACGAAGCTGTTAGAGGCCGACAATACTGCCATCATCCCAAACGAGTTCGAGTCTGGCAATACATTGGATGAGTTTGACTTCGTAGGCATAGAAGTTCAGGCAGCGTAACACTTGTCTCAATAAGAATTCTAGAAAGCAGTCAATCCGTTGATTCCCAAGACGATCATCTAATTGCTTACTTCACTTGAAGAAAGCCCCGCACTTCAGCTACGAACGCGTACAGGTTCGTCTTGAACTGTACGCGCATCTTGCGAGTATTTGCCGCGCCTATGGCGATGTCCCCAGGCGACAAAAAGCTGATCAGCTCTACAAATGCTGCAGACAACCGCTGCTGGATAGCAGCGTCTAGACTTGCTTGTTGGTGCATGATTTCCTCGGCTAACGATGAGTAGCGCGCTTGCTCGATCAAAATTAGTGGATAGAGTGTACATGCGCACGCATCCAGAGTCGTTGGGTTGAAGTCTTCAAAAAGCGCCATGCGGAAGATAACACGCAAGAACGTCATAAACATGTCGGGGTTCTGCTGGCGATGGGCCTCAAGGCCTACCGTCTGGTTCTGCAGTGCCTTCCAATGATAACTAGCTAACTCGCTGAGCGCTTGGAAACTGTTGCGTACCACATCCACCGACACGTGACGAATACCAACCAACAGTGAATGCAGTAGCATTTGGAAAAGCTCACTTGACAAAGAAACAAGCTTGTCCGCGTAGACCTCCACCATATACGTCACCAACGTGAAGTATTGCTTACTCAAGTTCGGATATGCCAACAATTGTTCTGTCATGAGCGGAATCACCTGACGCAGGCCTGAAAAAACCACGTCGGCTACCACACTTGAAGCACGGGTAGCATCGGCCACTTCCTGCTCAGTCGTTGCGTCTTCCGAAAAATCGATGAAGTCCTTCGACACTAGATGTGATAGTAGTGTAAGTAAAGCCAACAGATCGACGTAGTTTTCCTCTTCAGCGTCACCCAGCATGCTCTTCTTGCCTAAATTGTGGCGACAGTACGCACGGATGAGGTCATCACAGGCCGTGTATACTTGTAGTGCGTCACATGGAGAGAGGTAGCACAATTGCGCTTCCACCATTAAGCAAAAGAAGTTTAGGGTAAGGTTCACAATCTGCGAGTCACCCTGGAAGATCTGGAAAATCTTCACAATGACAGGAAGAGCTGGAAGACAGAATGTTGTAATTGGAGCGTGACTGGTTGATTCAGCCGAGCGCGCAATGCCAGCATACATCTCGATAAGCAACTTGAGTTCTTCCTGCACACGAACATCATTTGCAGTTTGCTTCGACTCAAAGTTTGGTAGAAGGATGAGCTGCTGCAAACGTTTCTCAACAGGATGACTCACAGCCTGGAAGTGTGCCACTTGCATATTCTGATCGGTTGACACCATTCCTGCTCGGCACAATGCCTCCGTAAGTTGTCCACGGAGATTGGCCGGGATCCTGGCAACAGCAGCGTTTAGTGCGGATTCGCTTCCACCAGCCGCAGTCATGAATGAACCAGCGGACGCATTCGCTTGAACCAGTGACTGCCACATCTGCGAGCTCAGTACTGGATTGATGGCTCGGGTGTTTGAAAGTACCAGTAAGAATTCGATCAAGTTCTCCATGACAACAGGCTGCGTGGGCCAGTGAAGCAGGTACACCGTCCCCTTCTCAACCAAGAAATTCAACAGCTCACCAGCACGTCCTCCGTTCTTGAAACCAAAAACTTGCAACAGTGCTGGGGCCACTTCACCAGCAACAACATCCGGGGCAAGGTACGTGGCACACAGTCGTGTAATCGTCTTGAGAAGACCTTCAGATACAAAGGGACTGACACAACCACTCGTTGGGTTTCGTGCAAGACGCGACGCCTCAAATTCAAGTACTTGGCTCATGATCAGCATGATTAGATTAACCACAGGAGATTCTTCAGCCGTAGCAGCGCCTTTAAGAGTGGCATGAATTCGGTTCGGGATTCCTGGCCGTTCACCTTCGAAATCATCCGCGAGGAACAGCCCCACAAAAAGAACAGCAAAGTGCAGTTTCTCGAAAAGCTGTGAGAGCTCCGAAGTCATTTCATCATGACCTTGCAATTTTGCCAGTTCCTGCTGTACGCTACTCATCAACGACTGCACAAGCGAAACTAGCAACGATGCTGACGCAGACGAGTTAAGCCTAGCAAGAGCTGCAGCCAGCTCATATTGCTCCCGCGCACTACTGGCAGCGTTGTCTTCTACATCCTCATCTTCATCCTGCTCGGCTAGTACCTCCACTGCACACAACTCGAGTTGAACCTGAAGATACAGCTCAACCACAGGAGCCGAAGCCTTGCTGAGAAGTGCTAGTGCTTGTTCTGCCTCTGGTTTGGAAGATCCCGACACCCCCACATCTAAGAGCTGAGGGTCATTTACGAGCGCTACCCACGCATCCAACAAAATGTCTACACCTTCTAGCTCCCAAAGTTCATCGATCACCTCATTGGGGTTTTCACGCAAGTGACGTTGAATCCGCTCCAAAGCAGAGTGTAGGAGCTTGCTGGTCAAAGAAGCCAATTCCTCAACGAAGGAGGAGAAAAGCTGCCCGGAATTTGCCTGCAGGAGTGAGTCAAGGCCAATATTGTTGACGAGGCGGAACATCAGCTGGCAACAGTCGATCAACTCGCGAGTGGCTAACTCGTAGCCGGTAATATCGCTCTGTGCTAGCAGGTCCAAGAATGGGTTGTGCACGACTGTGACGACGCCACGGAAGATTTCACCCAAGAACTGCACTTGCTCCGCTTTACGCTCGAAGATGGGACCCTGCAACGACGCCAGCTGAATGAGGAACTGCCGTGCCAAGTGCAACAGCGTTTCATTGTTGGCTGCAACATTGCGAAAAAAAGCGTAAGTATTGAAAGCCGAATGAATCAAATCTGGTCGCACCAGAATGGGTCTCCAGGAAGCCTGGGGTGTAAGCACTGGTCGGTTGCCAGTATCATCCTCGCCCACTGACACACTCAAGCTCCACGTCAAATTTCCCGCACGCGGGTCTTCAAACTGCCAGTTCAAAAGCTCCACACAAAGTCGAAAAGCGGCATCCAGAAGCTCCAACTGCTCCACAGGTACATCTCCCGCAGCACCTGCATCTCCACACGCCGTAGTCGTACTACGAATTGAGTCTTCCAGCAACGGCACAGCAAGTGCAACAATGCTTTTCAGTCCTCCGCTCTTCTCCAATGTTCTTCTTGACTTGGTGTGGAACTCCACTGGCTGCAGCATGTTGCTTGCTCTAGACGCCGATGAAAACTCCGTCACGAAAGCCAGCAACCACTTCGCTGCCAGTAGACGGTGAGCAATGGCATTACCAGGCTGCAGCATGATCCCCATCTGCTGCAACACTGCGGCTCGCTCCGACTCCAAGCGGTCCAACCAGCCTCGCTTGACTAACAGGACAGCAGTCTGCAACGCTGAAGCTGCCACGAAACGAGACAACATGGCGCCGCGCTCCAGCAGCAGCTGCATGAGGAAATCCAAAGCCTGTGACTTGTCCGGCAACGCCAAAAGCGGCCAACGCTGCAGCGTCACCTCGCGAATGGTGGCCACACAGTGGAACTGCACGACGGGAGCCGTTTGGCTATTGCGCAGCAACGTCATGGCGTCGGCGAGCGCACTGGGGCTGCGCTTGAAATGCTCCAGTACGGACTCTGCTTCAGCGCGGCGGCGCTCCGCCTCAGGGCCTGTAGGCGGGGCATGCAGCGCCACGCACGCTGCTTCGAGCGCCTCCATTGGAATTAAAGCGTATTAATAAGATAACACTAAGCACAATATAACAATAGTATGTTAAGGTAATATTGTAGCCTGTGCTTGTACCAACACAGTATACCTTGATCCCTGCAGTCACGCTTAATCATTCGCCGTACATCAGGGATCCCTCTAAACACGATATCGCACCGGCGAATCAGGGTGAGACCATCGATACACCCTTCACGCATGGCCAAAGCCACTTCTTCTTCGGTGATTTTTAACTTAAGCATTTTCCAACACAACGCTTGAAGTGAAAAAGACACCCCACAATTCTAGAATCTGGAAACTGGTTCTTGACAGCTTTGATCATCGCAAACTCAAAATCACAGACAATTTGAGCTGGATCTAGCCGCTTCTTTAATGCAACACAGATGTAGTGCAAGAGATGTTCATAAATCTGGGAAGTCTTTTCAGATGTCAGCACGTACCAAACTGGAAGATATAAATCAGAAATTGGATCGTACATCATCACAATAACCAATTGGTAGGACCGGGTTGGCACACATCTGAATGTTGCGTCAATGAAAATGGAGCACTCTCTGTTTCAGGTGATCCATTTACTGTGGGTGGGACCAACCAATAACTCG
>PCFV01000347.1:0-32350 GCA_002812785.1 Phytophthora litchii | reverse complement strand
GTGCTCGTGTGACCCCGTCACAAGTCTGGTATCAACTTCGTCTTGACAAATGTGCTACTGCGAGTATGGTACAATCTCTCGAGTTGCAGGCTAGCTAGATAAGCGAGCATAAATGAAATTCTTTTGTACGCAGTATGACACATGTGCCTGTATTTCAGCTTTGATGAAAGTGTGACAAAAAGCCGTAGTCAGTATGCGAGTGACAGACATTCGATGTAGCCATGTGCTTTAAATACGTCACCCCAACCCTTCCATGTCCCCTAATCAGTTGTTTCTTCCAGTTGGTTCGTTTTCTTGTCTATAATTGGCGGAACCTTACCGCAGACTTCTTTGATTGGTTCGCTTCACTTTCGCGGGAAACTGCAAACGTCCAAATCCGAAAATCCGCGTGACTGGCAGAAAAGAACTCGACGCCGACGGCTCCTACCGCTTTCGCCCCATTTCCCTTCGCTCTCGCTCTCATGGCTCCCACTGAAGACGCCAAGGCTGCGGCTGCTGAGCCGACGCCCTCTCCTGCCGCTGCTCCGGCCGAGGAGGTCGCGGCCCCAGTTCCCACGCGTTCTCCGTCCGCCCGTAAGGCCAAGACCGCTGCCGCTGCCAAAAAGGAGGAACCTAAGGCTAAGGAAGCCCCCAAGGCCAAGAAGCCACGGGCCAAGAAGGCCCCGGCCGCCAAGAACACGGGCGACAGCGGTCCGTCATATTTTGAGCTCGTTGTGGACGCCATCAAGGAGTTGAAGGAGCGCAATGGCTCGTCCCGTCAGGCTATCGGCAAGGTCGTGGAGGCTAAGAAGGCCAACTACGCCAGCCACCACTTGAACAAGGCCCTGCGCACGGCTGTAGAAGCTGGCAAGTTGATCCAGGTCAAGGGTTCGTACAAGCTCTCACCTGAGCTGCGTAAGCCTGCGGCCTCGAAGAAGAAGAGCCTGAAGGTGTCGGACAAGTCGGCGAAGACTGTCAAGAAGGTGGCCAAGGTGGCTAAGAAGTCGCCCACTGCGATGTCGGACAAGTCAGCGAAGACTGTCAAGAAGGTGGTCAAGGTGGCTAAGAAGTCGCCCACTGCTAAGAAGACGGCGGCCAAGAAGGTTGCTGCGAAGAAGGTGGCGGCCAAGAAGGCTCCGGCTAAGAAGACAGCTGCAAAGAAGGCACCTGCAGCGAAGAAGACGGCGGCCAAGAAGACGACAAAGAAGGCAGCACCCAAGAAGGCTGCGGCCAAGAAGGCTGCTCCTAAGAAGGTCACAGCCAAGACTAAGAAGACTGTCAAGAAGACGGCCAAGAAGTAACTTGCTTCTATGTCTCACTGTGCTACAATTCAAGGTCGGTGATTTTTTACGGCTGCGGGCAGCTAGCTCCACTACAACGCCAAGCCCCTCCGTTCCCTCTATTCCTCGGTGTTTTTTAACACCACCCTTGTACATCAGAAATTGTCTCTTGAGGCCACGAGAGTTTGCTACTTCGCTGTTAACAGGTTCGTGTCAAATGTCAATCACTACTTTGGACATTTCAACCTTGCAGAATCGCATGAAAGCATTTATAGTGCTCTGGTGTGTGACTGCCATTCCAGTAGATGCTTGGTCGCATTTGGACAAGAAAGTGTTGCCAATATTGATGAACCAAGTACCAGTGAAGGAGATTGCGAGTGCTAGAAACTGCTGGAGTGAGAAGGAAACGGATTGTTTTGGTGCAGCACAAGACACGTCTATCATTTCGATCCGTCATGGAACTCAAGAGTTTGGCATTGCATTTCCAAACTTCCCTCGTCGGACCAACAAGGCACAACAACATTTCCAGATGACGCGTCTGCTTTATCAAGCTGTTGCGTCGGTGGTGGCACTCACCGCCACAATGTCATCCTTCACTGCTGCACAGTATTCGAACAGCACTGACAACACAATTGCTGGTGTCGAAGATGAAAACTTTGGCGTTGGTTGCGGTGGCGAAGTGGAATACCCGACCACCACAGACAACTCGACAGCCCAGCCACGATACGCGTATTTGGTCGCGAACCCCTTGGCCCAGTTCATTTCACTACACTTCAAGGACTTCAACTTGCCTGATAACGACTATGTGCAAGTGCGCGCGGCCGACCCAACCGCTAAGGACTCGCGTGTACTGCAATATCGCGGAAATAATACCGCTGGAGATTTTTTCTCTGAAGCACTGTCAACGTCGTCTGTGATTGTGGAGCTCTACACCGATGCAGAGAGCTCGGTGCAGACAGCAAACTCATCCGAGTGTGTTGGTTTTGCTGTCGATAGCTACCAGTACCTGGGTCAGGGCTCGACGTTGAACGGATCCAAGGAAGAAGTCTGTGGTGCGGATAACAGTCAGGAAGCACGATGCTACTCGGGATATACGAATGCTTTCCAAGCTTCCAACGCTGTTGCTCGCCTTTTGATCAAGAAGTCGACAGGTTCATTCTTTTGCACGGGTTGGTTAATTGGCTCTGAAGGACACCTCATTACCAACCACCACTGCATTTCAACTCAAGCCCATGCCAGCAACACAGAGTTTGAGTTTATGGCAGAAGGTTCTAGCTGCAGCGTTAACTGTGCTTATCCCCGTGGGTGTGTTGGAAATATTCGAGCTACGTATTCGACGCTGATCTACGCGGACTCGACCCTCGATTATGCTCTTGTGAAGCTCCCTATTAACTTGTCGTGGGATTATGGCTATCTGCGTCTCCGCTCGAGTGGGGCTGTGATGAATGAACGCGTGTACGTGCCGCAACACCCTGCAGGTTGGGGCAAACGCATCGCAATAAAGACTGACGATGGCTTTGGAAGTGTAACTTCATTGACGATGGGAGGCTGTGCGGCGAACCAGGTTGCCTACTACTCGGATACTCAAGGTGGTTCATCAGGGTCACCTGTCCTTGCTTGGTCAGACAACAGTGTCGTCGCTCTGCACCACTGCGGTGGATGTCCAAACACAGCCATTAACAGTTACAAGCTGGTCAACGATATGCGTTGGCGCGGTATCCTACCGGCGAACGCTTGCACGTAAGCAGGCGACAAACTTTATTTGCCTTGCGCTACATGGAATCTTCAGCATCAGTCGCAGACCAATAGACTGATGTCTACACCAACAATGCATTTTGCTTTCAATGAAAAGTTTTCCTACTTGGGATGATGTGTCTTCGATGCATATTACTTTTCCTTTCAGGAACATTGTCCAACAACAAAAATCTTCATTCTTCGTATCATCGCAACCAACATCGCAAGTGAATCAATGTGAACACTAAAACGGACAAGGTATGAAGTATAGACGGTTGTGGCATTCTGAAATTGACGAAGTCAAGGAATCATATTATCTTCGCTTTGGCTGGAAGCGCACAATGGCTCGAGTTTTCTACTTTCTCGCAGCATTCACAGCAACATGCACAGCGACAGAGAATTATTTTAATAGCACTAACTCCCGCAGGTGTCGAAAAATTGCGCTTCGGTGTGGGGTGCGGGGGTGATATGGAGTATCCTCCCACCGACGAATTCACCGAGCAGCCACGATTCACCTATTTAATCGCAAACCCGCTGGCAGATTTTGTCGTTGTTCACTTCAAAGGCTTCAACTTGCCCGCCTATTTAATCACAAACCCGCTGGCAGATTTTGTCGCTGTTCACTTCAAAGGCTTCAACTTGCCAGCAACCGATTACGTGCAGATACGTCCGGCCGATCCCGCAGCTAGCGAAACTCAAATTCTCCAATATTGGGGCAATGACACGAGTGGTGCATTCTTCTCGACTGCACTTTCGACTACAGCTGTGATCGTGGAGCTGTTCACGTATTCGGGAGATCTACCACAAGGGGTTCATGCTTCCCAGTGTGTTGGCTTTTCGGTCGAGAGCTACCAGTTCTTAGCCGAGGGATCGACCTTGAGCGGGTCAAAGGAAGAAGTGTGCGGTTCCGATAACAGTCGTGAAGCGGCCTGTTTCAAGTCATTCGCAAGTGTTTTCCAGGCTCGCCTTCTAGTCAAGAAACCCACAGGTGCTTTCTTTTGTACGGGGTGGCTTATTGGTAGTGAAGGTCACCTCATTACCAACCACCATTGCATCTCAAGTCAAGACGACGCAAGTAGCACCGAATTCGAGTTTGACGCTGAAGGTTCCGCTTGCAATCATAACTGTGCCTCTGCTCACGCATGCAGTGGATCTATTCGTGCTAAAACAGCGACGCTAATCTACGCTGATGACGCCCTCGTAAAATTACCTGGAAACTTGTCCTACGAGTACGGTTATCTTCAACTTCGATCTAGCGGAGCCGTTCTAAACGAGCGCGTCTACCTTCCGCAACACCCAGCTGGATGGGGCAAACGCATTGCGATGAAATCTGACAGGGGATGGGGCACTGTGGTTTCGCTAACCATGGGTGGCTGCACGACTGCATATTACCTAGACACACAGGGAGGGTCATCAGGATCTCCAGTCATTTCATGGTCGGATAATTTGGTGACTGCTTTGCACCACTGCGGCGGGTGCCCAAATACTGCTATCAACAGCTACAAGCTGGTAAATGACATGCGTTGGCGTGGTATTCTCCCACAAAACGCAGCGGTGTAGTACGGAGTAACCCCGCAATGTAAGATTGCCTCTTCTTGCTTCTGAATTACTACCACACCAATATTTACAACTATTTAGATGGAGTTAGGTGGAGTCTAGCCTTCTCCACCGAAGCCGACATAGTGCCCAAGTGTTAAGTAAATTCACTTGGGACGTTGATTAGAAGAGGCTGCGAATTTTGCTGATTGTAAGCAACACGAGTGCATTCTCCCAATAATACATCCAGCCAGTTGGCTGGCTACCATCATCATCCCATTTTGGTTTTGACGTTGGAACATTCAGTCGTAACTCCTATCACAACTCCTACTACTAGCACTCGGTGGTTCATGCTGGGACCGTGTCACCAACTAATGTCTGCGCGAACGCAGAAAACGGCGTTTGATCGTCGTTTTCGGTTGGGTAGACGTATCAAACTCAATATGCACAACAACAGCACGTCCCAGCACGGAGTTTCCAACTCCTTTTGTGTCATCTACTTTGTGCGTTGAGTTCATGCGGGAGAAACACTAGGCATTCTCAAACCTTCCGTGTCGGGCAACAGGAACTAGTTCAGCAGTAGCATGACTCGACTACTCCATCGAGTTGTGGCTTTTGCCGTCACAACGTGGGCAGCCATCGCGAATGCTCAAACACCAACCAACAGCACCCCTGCTGGCGTTGCAAGTGTAGATTTTGGAGTCGGATGCGGTGCAAGTGTCGACTATCCACTATTCACTACCGACATCAGTACTCAGCCCCAGTTCGCATACACGGTCACGAACTCGTTGGCCCAATTCATCTCTATTCACTTTACGAATTTCAATCTTCCCAAGAACGACTACGTGCAAATACGTGCTACTAACCCAAATGACGCAGAAACGACTGTGCTGAAATACCACGGCGACGAAGCAAGTGGTGCCTTCTTCTCCACTGCTCTCCAGACTACTTCAATTGTCGTGGAACTTTACACTGCGAGCACCGACCCCAGTGTTGGCGCTCAGGCGGTAAACACGTTCCTGTGCATTGGCTTCACTGTCGACAGCTATCGATATTTGGCCCAACCTGCCAACAACGCCTTGTCTGGTCAAGAGGAGGTGTGTGGTGCAGATGAAAGTCAGCAGGCTGTATGTTACTCGTCTTATGTCGATGCGTACAAGGCTGCAGGTGCTGTGGCACGCCTGCTTATCCACAAGGCGAAAGGCTCTTTCTTCTGTACGGGATGGCTGGTAGGAACTGAAGGCCACCTCATCACCAACAACCACTGCATTTCTGAGCAGGCTCACGCTTCTAACACGGAATTCGAGTTCAACGCCCAAGGTGCAACGTGCAGCACAAATTGCAACAAAGGAATGGCTTGCGGTGGCAGGGTAGCGGCTCGATCTTCTACGTTAATTTACGCTGATCCAACTCTCGACTACGCGCTTGTGAAGCTTCCAACTAACCTGTCAGGCCAGTACGTGCAACTGGAGCAGTGCTGTCGGAGCGGATCTATATTCCTCAGCATCCTGCTGGATGGGGTAAACGTATTGCTTTGAAGACGGACAATGGTTGGGGCAAGGTCACATCGCTGTCTGTAAATGGTTGTGCAAGGGAGCAAGTTGCTTATATGCTCGACACCCAGGGTGGATCATCGGGATCCCCTGTTTTAGGTTGGTCTGACAACGCAGTTGTCGCTCTTCACCATTGCGGTGGCTGCCCTAACACGGCCATCAACAGCTACAAACTCGTGAATGACATGAGAGCACGCAACATCCTCCCAAACAACGCTGTCTACACTGCTGCTACTTCGGCTCCTACGACTTCGCCACCGACTCAAGCTCCGACATCCACACCTGCACCAATTATCAAGACGAAAGTGGACGGCACGATCAAATCGACAGCCACATTCACATCCGTTGACTATGTGGATTTCTCGATATCGTCTGAGGCGGCTGTCGAGCTAGACATTCTTTCGATGGAGGAGAAGACTGATGGTAGCTACGTGGATGTTAACGGGGATTGCAATGCTGGATACCTCGACTCTGGTATCGTTCTCTTCAGTGTAAACACAGCCACCGGTGCAATGACAGCACTAGCAGCAAACGATAATGTAGCAAACGATAATGCCCCCACGGGCTATGGTGCGACCGATGGATCTATCAGCAGTGCTGACTCTTATCTATACGTGAAGCTTTCAGCAGGCACCTATCGGCTAGCAGTGAGTGGATTGGGTCTTACTCCTGCCCAGGCGGCGAACAAGCAAATGCCGTTGTCTCCTAATGTTCGCGTGTGTGATAAGGGAACATCGAACTACGGCAACTACAGACTTACGATCAGTACCAGCGCAACAGTGAAAGCTATCTCACCGGGTAGCTACATTGGTTCGCAGTGCAATGTTGTATCTCCGAATGCCCCGTACACTCAGTGCCCATACCACCGTGAAGCAGCTCTCGCCTACGCTACTGGTGTTGAGGGGTCTATCGTACGCAGTCAAAGTACGGTATCTGTGGACTACATCCCGTTCACGGTTCCCGATTTCAACCGTATCACGATCGAGGTTGCATCGTACGGAAGTACTGACGGCACTACCTTCATGGATGTCAATGGCAACTGTGATAGCGCGTATATTGATCCAGTCGCTTACCTTTTCCGTGCAAACTCAGCGGGTTTGTCAGCGGCTGATCTTGTGAATTCTAGTGACGACGATGACAACTTCGTGAAGCGAACACACTATCGCTCCATCAGCTTCCGTGATCCATACATGTCGTTGGCATTGCCTGCTGGAAATTACGTACTCGTTGTCGGACGTTATCCGTTGAGTCTTGAAGATGCCATTGCAAGAACCAGCTCAACTTCTATAGATAAACTCACTCCTGAATCGTGTGGCAAGGAATCGGATCGCGGTAACTACCTGGCCATCTTGAGTTCCGCTGACAAACTGAACATTACTTCACCTCGCTCTTTCTCCGGAAGCCGATGCCCCAGCGATGTAGGCAAGCAGGTCTGCACTGCTTAAAGTGGCAACCATGCATATTTCAATCCACGTGGTGGATGTAACACTCCGTTCTAACGAGACGGACCAGAGTTAGCTGACAAGAGAACCTCAGCGTATATATCGTGTATTCCTTGATCATCAAATACATATTTGAGTTTTTCTTGCTGATTACTACTGAAGTGCATGTAGTAATATCGACCAAGTCGAATCCAAAAGCTTGTACTGACGCGATAGCGTTTAGCACTCGTTAGTAGTAAATAGTTAATGGACTTTTACGTCACTATGTTACTCTTCCTATCTTATTCACTTGTCTGATGCGTGAGTGGCAAGTGTGAAACTCGGTTGGAAAACTTACCCACCATATCATCAGTCGGTCCCAGATCAATGCGTGTGATGCTGCAGTGATTAATGGGGGCACCCAGTTGGATGATCTCTTTGGGAACATCGTAGCACTGAGCCATGCAGTACTGAATGAAGCTTGTGTGAGCAATCACGATTTTAAAATTTTCGAGTTCGCCCTTTGGTCCACGTGCCATGTTGTCATCGCCATCCCAACGGCAAATATTCTGAAATGCCATCTTGTGCATCGACTCCCGGTAGTCGTAGCGGTGGAAAATATCCACATTCTTTGGCGCTCCATCCTCCAGGAAGCTACATTCATATTTGTTGGCAACCCATGGCATCGTCTTGGCAAATACCGCAGCAGTCTCTACCGTTCGTCGCAAACCTCCATACACCAAAGTAACACTAGACTTGCCATTTCCTCTCATCTTGAACATTTTGTTCAGTGACTTTGCCGTGATTTCAGCTTGTTCCTCGCCGCGCTTCGTCAGTCTCTTGTCTCGATCACACACTCGGAAGTTGATGTTTTCAGTCTCCCCGTGACGAACAAATAGGAGGTGCGTCACTCCTCGAGGAGTTTGCAACTTTTTCTTCAATGGATTTAGCACCGGTTGAATATACTTGGGAAACAGCACATTGTCCACTTGGTACGTGCCCTCTTTGATCTGAAATGGAGACAACGTCGATCGACTCATACATTTGTGGAGTAACTGCGGCTCCATTGGGACACGAGCTGCCACTTGGATGGACCACCACCACAGGAACATGTCCTGCTTGGTCTGGAACCGTAGAATACTGGTCTCGCTTTTACCTTGATATAGGAAATCGACCTGCATGATATTGTCTTGAAAGTCAAGAAACTTCAATCGGCCACTGCCAACTGGGACCAATGACCTTTTCCGTTGAATTGTGTCTTTGAACTTGCGAAGGACCAAAATGCCGTGATACAACTCGGCCCAGCACTTGCTCCAACTGGTAAGACCCATTTTCACTCGTCGGGTTTCAATGAACCCACAGAGCACAAAATTCTCTCGTCTCGCAGCTTTTTGCACTGCGTAGTCGCGAGTTCCTACGGGGAATTCAGGACGGTCTTCACTGAAATACAGTTCCACCTCGTCGATAGTGTAGCGTCGTGTAGTGGACCCATTTTGAGGCACAGCTCGAGCCATACAAGGCGTCGGGTAGTGCGAGTCCAGCTGAGGGCGACAAGTCTCGAGGTCTTGGGTATTGGCAAAGCGCACGGACTTGGGACTCTTGGAGGGTCTTGAGAGCTCTTGGTTGTCGTCTGCCTTGGCGTAGGGAGGGACGGCGTAGGGTGCGACGACAGCCGTGGCGGCGGGAACTGGCATCGTAAGAAGGTGTGGGGCGGATTCTTGTTTTGTTGTTTTGCGGCAACTTGCGGCAACTTGCCAACTGTGGCAAGTGACTTTTCGCAGATAGGTGGTCGGCAATGATTTTGAGACAAAATACAGTACATGTGCAAAAGTAAAACACACAAAAAGGAAGGCCATCGGACGCATGACTGTGCATTCGTTCTCGGTTCGTTTTAGAGCGTTGCGGAACGACTTTATTGCAAGTCCTATCTATCTGTACACATTGGGAATTCATTGTGGACCAGAAGTTATGCAGCTCCTTTGTTACACTCGCAAAACATCACAAAGTTTTCAAAGTAGCTTGTGGGTAAGGTAGCTACGTTTTATGAGTGTTAAGTGGTCTTCTATTTGAGTTTAGTTGTTAGAAGCTTGTGGGTAAGATAACTACGTTAGAAAGCACTTTCTTGTCTTCCCACTTTGATATTGCCTGTGGGACATCGTCTGAACCCATTTCGTTTCGTGAAAGGTGCTGCACTGGAGGCTGTGGGTCGGATAGTCTGCATCGTGGATGGACAGAACTCGCGCGGTCTTTGCTCATTGCTTGCCTCCCATTTTCTCAGATCAAGCACGTAAAAGTTGACTGGTTCCGCTGAAGCCAAATCCGGCTCGTAAAACGGAGGCAAAAGAAACATTTCGCATGTGGAGAGTACCGATTCAGAGCCATCCAAAGGCAAGAGCGTTTCTGACGGACGTTTGCAGTGGGTATGATAAATGTACCATTGTTCCAGTTGCCGCTTCGACTGTCAATACTTAATCACGCGTGTCTCCTACCCGAGTGTCGGTCCACTTTGCGCACAAAAATGCCTATAGCCATATTGGTAACATCAGTGTCGCAGTGCAATGGCACCGCATCAACTTGATGAGGAAACAGCTTGTTAGATGTACAATCTCCATATTTGATCTTAGAATGTCTACTTCTCCAAGTATTTGCCTTCAAGATGCAGTCTAGGGTAGGTTGACATTTTTACGTGGCGCACACCAACTCGCAAAACGACGCCGAAAGTATCCAAGCCACCAATAATGAGCGAGAGCAAGCAGCAAGAGACCGAGGATTACCTGCGTTCGCGACCGAAGGTGGATGTCACGGCAGTGGATATCTCGCCCAATCCAGCGGCACTCATAGACGAGCTGAACTTGGAGGTGGATTTCCATCTAGACACACCCGTCACAAATGGTGTTTGGGACATCGAGGTTGGCTGCTCAACATGCAACTCTGTCCTTATCCTTTTCCAATTGACATTGCATTCTGTTTGCTTTGTGCAAAAGTACCTAGTAGATTCCGTCACCAAGCGCCACATTATCAATATCCTTTTCACTTCTTCTACACAAAACAACAATTGTGAATTCGGAAACTCCTTTTAGTTCCCTTAACCAAACTGATCGTTTTTTGCGTGCACAACTGGGTCAAGTGGAAGCAACTGACTACGCTCGAGGCGACAACCATTTCCAATTTTCGGTTTGTTGCGTCAAAGTTGTTTGTATAAGTTGCCACTTGTTCTAACTGTGGGAATATGGGAAAATAGGCACCGCAAATCAACATTTCCGGTATTCAGCCAAGTCAATTGACCAATTGTGGTCTGCTGATCGCAGCGTTCAAAGACGACAACGGAGAAATTCTCGATCTCAAGATGGTTATTCAAGTGTCGGAGCAGCGTGGAAGCCTACAACGCATCATTTACAGTCCGCTGGAATAAGAATTTTCATGACTCAGTGATTCACTAATTTCCATCACGAGATACAGTAAATGCTGAAATGCTGTTAGCTGTTACTATCATTGTTGTAGCAATTTTATCCAGGATATTACGTGGGATGTAATGGGTTTATCACTGATACCACTAGTGCTAAGCACTGGTTGTGTGAATGACAGTGGAATGCACCTGACGCACACCACTGAGAACTTCCATGCTTTTTGTGGTCTGTTGTTCGCAATTGTAGAGCGGCAACAACTAGATGTGAGTCAATGTTTTTGTGTCATATTTCAAGGCATTGGTACCTGGTCGTCCACAACTCGTTTCGTTCTTCCAAGAGCACGAGTGAGCTTCCGAATTTCTTGCAAGTGTCGTTCGTGCTGTTCATTTACCCACAGAAAGAGTTCGTACTTCTCTTTTTGGATTACCGCAACCTTTTTGACAAGGATATCCACTTCCCGGTTGTAAGCATCTCGGTCATCCTAGTTCACGATAGTATACAGTCAACAAGAGGACGAAGGTTCTAGAGCGATTTTCATTGGCATCACCTTGATGATCTTTGCGAAGATTTCTCGATCCACTTGGAAGCGAATTTCTTCCTGCTCCATAAGAAGTTTTATGAGCTCACTGAAAAAAATCCCATGCTAGGCCAAATTATCGTTCTCGCGTCAAGTAGTACTGTATTGTACCTACTAGAAATTACCTGCGCCATCTTGGCTCTTTCAACGCGAAGATTTTCCTCGGCCACCTTCACTTTTTTCTTGAAGGCATGACGCTCTGCTTTTGCCTATTAAAAATTCAAAGCAGACGATGAAATTCTCTACCATTTCGACATGAGTTTGTACTCCACGCAATACCTTTTCTAGAATTGACTGCAGAACGCGAACATCTTGGCCAAGCTGTTCATATAAAGCAAGCGATCAGATTATCATCCATGTATCAAGCGCCATTGCGTGATATACCTTTTCTCTTGATGTATTCGCAACATAGTTCATCGCCTCCATCTTAGCATCCTCTGCTTTCTTCAGTAAGTTGTCGATCTGCTGAATTTCCTTCTCATCGACCACCAGTTTGCTGACCGAATACCCATCAACAATACTTCTCAAATTCAAACACTCATGTACTCACATGCCAGGCTTCTCCCCTCGACCTCCTCTTTCCAGTGCCTTTACTTTCTTCTTCAGAAGTGCATTTTCCGCCCGGAGTAACAACAGTTCATCTTGTTCAGAAATGTCATCTAGTAATTTCATTTTCACGTTATACGATAGAACACATAATACTTTACGACCATGCAATTGTTGAACGTACGCATGGACTGCTCAATGTGAGAAGACAACGGGCCGCCCAGATCTACCTCATTCCTCTGCATCTCTTCATCAACATCAATTGCGTTCATCCTGCTGCCAAAAACTTAAACAATTCGATGCGATTTGAATATAGTCAAAGTCCGTTTCAGCTTTTTCCTGCAACGTACTTGCTGTTGGTATTTCCAAATTATCTAGTCCTCGTGCTCACTTCTTCTCACTATCGGCGGCAAACTGTTCGGTGGTGGCTTCTTCACATCAGATGCAATTGATTTTGGCATAGGTTTTGCAGCAAGTAGAGTTTTCGCATATTTGGCTCGACGTTCTGAGGACATGTAGCGAAAAGCCTCGGAGTCGACCTCATTTTGTTGTTCGTGCTCAGCTTCTTCTCGATCATGATGCTCTTTTGACTCGAGTGTCTCCACTGCGGAGGTGATCAAAACCTCTTCAAGTTTTCGACATATCACTTTTACCTTTCGCTTGACGAATCTAGCTAACACCTCTGGCGAGAAGAACGGGCAATGTGTGGCGTCCAATTCTTCCAGCAAACGACAACCTTCCAATAACGCAGTCACGGTTCTGTCGCTGAGTTTCTTGCAGGCAGACACATTCAGCCGGCGAAGTACTGAAGATTGTCCTGCGATCTCCATCATTCCGTCGTCGGTAATACGAACACATCGCGACAAGTTTAGTTCTTCAAGGCTCAAATGTTTAGCAATTGCATACAACACACTATCCGTGAGTTCACGGCAAAATGCCAACTCTAATTTGATGATCTTCGCGCATGAATTGACGATATCAATGATGTTTGCGTCACTCAGGTGTGTGCACCCGGATAAATTAAGTGAGACGAGATGCGGACAACGGAGAACCACTTTGTGAATCCCAGTAGCTGTCAAACTCGGGCAATAGCTTACATCAATGTGTGTAAGGTTCGCTCCTCCAACCGAGTGGTCCAGCATATCGTCGAGAAGCCAAATCAAGCCTTGATCAGTTAGTTCCGTGCATACTGAAATGGTTAACGATTCAATTCCCTTGGCTCTGTGACTCAAATGACCAAGAGATAAATCGTTCAAACCAGTGCAACCTGTAAGATTGAGCGATTTCAGCTTCTGTAGCATGTTTTTATCCACAACTCCACGGCCGTCGCCTTCTTGGTCGAACACGAAAACTCTGTAAGATAATGCATCTAGTTCCTCCAGGTTTAAAGTCTCAAGCTCTAGACAGCTATGCGTAAGGGATCGTACCGAGAGATCTGTCATCCTATCGCACAGGCGAAGGTTAACCTTCTGCAATCCTGTGCACACTTTCAGGATGTCCAACAATCCCTCATCTCCAATGCGTCGACACCCACCTATATTCAAACTCCGCAACTTGGTAGGGTTCACCATCATCGTCGCCAAATACTTCAGCGCACTATTCCCAAGCTGGACACAGAGCTCCACATCTAGAGCTGCCAAACTGGGACAAGATTTACCAACAGTGAGAAAACATCGATCTGTGATTCTCTCACAGAAACGAAGTGACAGCTCCTCGAGTCTTGGGTTTGTGCGCACGATTGCTTCAACGCCAACATCACGAATTTGAGAGCAATGTGCCATTTTCAAACGTACTAGTCGATTGCAATATTTTCCCACTGCTGCAACTCCAATATCCGTGATTAATGTACAGTATGATATGTCGAGTTCCTCAAGCTGCGAACAGCAGAAAGCGATGCGCCTCATAGTAGCGTCGGATATGCTGGAGCATCGAGCAAGTTCAAGGTTAGTGCAAAACCTGTTGTTTTTCGTAATAACATCCATATCCTCCTCGGAAATGTCAAGTACTTCTTTGAGATCTATACATCGTATGTCTTCACTTGACTCCACTGATAACATAAAGTAGACTATCGTCTTAGGGTTTCGCAGTTCGCGCAGCCACATCATACTCGTGAGCTGATCTCCATAAAATGTTGGAAAATCTGCCAACACTTTGCAAATGATATCTGCAAATGTCGATACGATTTGCTCCTCCTCGTCGGTGTGATCGTACCAGCTCATGATGTTAGCAAGCGAAGTAGCTGACCTTGATCCCAAAAAGAAAGCAAACGGCATTCGACCAAGCTCTGGTAGTGCCAATCGACAATGAGCCGATTCAGTAGCTTGAAAATAATCTGGTTGGATCTCCAGCAAACTGTGATAGCACAGTAAGAACAGATCGCTGAAAATGGGTTCGCGTGGGAGATTTTTCATGACTTCAGCAATACCGTGAGTATTTTCCGTCGCAATAAACGGCTTGAGCCCACAACGAACCTTCTTCTTGTAAATTCCCTGCGCATGTTGGTGATCTAAATCGTATTTGAGAGATGCACAAATATTTTCAGCAAACTTCTCTAACATGCGTTTATCGTCAGGCGCATACTCAAGAGCACGAGAAAATCGACTGGAGGCCAGTGCAAATAGGTGGTCTGACTCGTGAGCGCGATCCTGGGTACCCATCACGTAGTGAGCATTAATTTGGTCACGACTCAGCATCTTCCCATTGTAGTATGCAACATGGGCAATACTACCGTGAAAGAAATACTTCCCTTCTTTCCGTCGGACTGAGGACAGACACCCGATTCGTAGCTGACGGGCTTCTTGGTTAGACTGTTCATCAAGTTCTCGCTGAATTTTCAAATTCACACGTTCTCTCATCTCTTTAAATTCCGCAGCAACAGTGAGCCATTTGGCATCGAATCTTTCGCGGAGAATTTGCTTCTTCGCTAGAGGTTCGAAGTCTGAGCGTGAAACCTTGGATACGTCTTTTTTCACTGGATCAGGGTCTGTATCTGCTTTCTTTGATGTGCCTGAAATTGGAACATCTCCTCCAGCACCATTTGCCGCTGCGTTTCGAGACAGTCGGACACGAAACTCGTGTTCGTCAAGCAGTTTTGCGTTGATTGCCTTGATTTGCCGCTTACCCTCTTTTGTCGCGAAGAATTGCTTTGTCTCTCTGTCAATCTCTTTAAAACATGCACCTTTTGCTTCATCTTCGAGGTCTGCAATATCCTCACGTGTTTTTGTCATGATAGCCTCTCGCTTTTGAATTTCCAAGTCGACAACACTCTCCACTTCCACTTCATTTTGAAGCAATCCATCCACGTAGAATCGCAAAATAGTTCCATCGTACGTCCCGACCAAGTGAGTCCATTTTCCAATGATCACTTGGGATCCAAAGGCTAATATATCCACATTCTTTACATTAATACTAAACGCCCAGACGTTTACCTTTAATGCACTGATGCAAAATCGTCCAAGTGTTAATGCCACTCGTCGTGTACTTTCATGACCGTCACATCGACACCAGGTTTCTAATGACACATACGAATCAACACTTTCGGGATAGAAACATTTGTCGTAAGGGAACAGGACACAACTACGAGATGCTTTTCGAAGTACCACACATCGGTTCATATCTGCGTTCATGATCGGACCCTCACCTTCCAAAGTACACCCTTGAAGGTATTTGCCTCGGAATTCTGCGTCATACGAACCGAAATTTGCTGGTTCAAGCGTTCCTCGTCGATCGCACAGCGGCCAGTAACCATTCGGGTGATCAGATACAACTAGTTGTTTGTAAGATGTGGCTTGTTTAACTGTCGCTTGAAGCAGTAGCAGAGAAGCCATGGAGAAATACAGCATCGATACGTTATGTTTAACACGATAGTTGTCCCCTGAAGGCAACAAATCGTCCAGAACGAACGTGTAGCAATCTGGAAGTTGTGCCACGCGCTCCAAGCAAAGGGGTGTGATCGAGATTGCCAGCATATCCATCACTCGTCGAATAATATACTCAAGGATAGGTAGAAGGTTCCTTCGTAGATTTTGTTTGTCGACTTGAGACACTGCTCTTACGCCAAAACGAGCACGGATTCCCTCGAAAAGATGAGTTTCCCAAAGTGCTTCGCTTCCTCTTCTACTTCCACTGAGCATGTTGAGTGACTGGATCAAAATCTGCTTATGTAGCATCGGTGTTAAGCCTGTTGAGTTGCGCCTTGCCGCTTGCCGCATGAAATGACGCACGATGTTTTTGAATGTCCGCGCAACCATTTCTCCCAGCAGGAAGCGGCGGATTGCTGAAGACCGTTCTCGACAGTCTAATCTTCCACCATACACGACAACGTTCTGAATGGAGTCCCCCATGTGAGGAGTTGTGAGTGTAATACACGTAGCGTCAAACCGGCGACTGTTTTCTCGACTGACCGTACCAGTCTTCCCGTTGAAATGTACGCGTGATCCTCGATCCAGTTCCCGCGTGAAATCTTGCGAAGTTTGAATTTCTGCGGTCGAGTACTGCAGCGTGGCAGTTCCCGACAACTGGAACAAGAATTGTGCACGCAGAAGACCGAGATGACGAACGTTGATGCCGTGTTTGTGCATTTCATGTACGAGATCAAACTCCGGGGAGTCAAAATAATCAGGTTTCTGCGATAGCTTTACAGCAAATAGCGGGATAACTTCTTTGACAAGATACTTTGTCGCATCTTCCACGCCGAAAGCTTGTGTTTGCCAATCTGGGGTGCGATATGTTAGCGATGATAGGGCGTCAGGAGAGAGGGGGGTCTTGAAATTCCTTACCAGTTCTGGTCGAAGTTGTCGCCACATAATACTCATGCCTCGCGTGGATTGTAGTAAGTGAGGTGTGACATCAGGGTCTTCAGGAGGCATAGCTCGTGCAAAATTGAGGACAACGAGTTGCTTCTGACTGTTGAGGTAACCGAGCATGTCAGCCGCTGCGTTCATACTTTTTGACGTGAGATCCTGGTATCCTCTAGCGCTATGTCGACTTAGATTGAGTCGATTAGCGACACTGGCAAATGCTTCATCAAGCTCTTTGTTCTGGAACGTTACCGTTTTGCCGCGGTTGTCACTTCCGTGAACTAATTGCTTTGTAACTCGTTGTATGTCTCCCGTTTCAGTCCAAGTGATGACTTCAATTGGTATTTTGGAGGAACATAGGACGCGAAATCCTTGAAAGTCAACCATGCATTGCAACGGGACACGGATATTACCATACCCACTAAACTCGCGAAGGTAGATGGCAGAATTTCTAACTTCATGTCCACCAGCTTTTGCTGCATACTCATGCGAGTTTTCAAAACGTCCGTGGTCATCCGTACAAATTTTGAAGAGAATGCCATGGGCTTCGTACTTCAGTCGAGAGGTACTGCGAATGTTGTCTTTCCGACCATCTATTGGGGATTCTTTGGTAGGGAGAATGGATTTATCTCGTAGAGGCAAATAGAATTCGCGTATAATAATCAGAGCGATAGCACTCGCAGTTTCAATGAAGTCTTGACAAATTTGCAGGATTTCTGTGTATTTTGCTTGGATCTGGTCTGAGTCAGCTTCACTCAGTTGCAAGGCATTTTGATAACGTTCGCTCCATTTCGTGCGGTGGGCAGGTAAAACAGGATAATTCGGACTGACCCGCAGCTGATTTTTTTCTGTTTCAAGTAGAGACCATTCTGCTTCCTTCCAAGCTTTTAGAGCCTCAACAAGCCGATGGTGGGCTTCAAGTGCTTTTTTTCGCCGCTGTTCTAATGAATGTCTCTCTTTCTGCTGAAATATCCTGCTAGGGTCAGCATTGTGCTGAATTTCTTCTCCACCAGACGTTTCTTGGTTGTCCTTATTTTCGATCTCGCTCTTGTATCCCATGCGAATCAATCGTTTTGCCATCACTGAAGCGTTTTCATTAGCTAGTTTGTGGTTCTCTGAAGTTACCATTTGAGTCAATACTTGCTCGTTCTCCAGTTGAATTGTACTCAGTAGTTTCTGAGTTAAACCAAATTCCAAATCGCTTTCAGCAATGTTGACTAGAGCTGCGGCGAGTTGTGTAGATCCGCGAATTATCCGGAAATGGTCATATAAGTCTGTTTCCATGACTTCCGTATCGTATGATCCATCATGACGGCGAAAAGCAGTCACGTAGTCGCAAATGTGGCGCTTTGACGGTAGTTCTTGCAGAAATTCTGTCAATTTAAAATCCGTCATGCCGTCACAAACTTGTTTGAGTCGCTCCTGTAGCTTAGTTAACGGTGGGTCTGGAAACGCAAGTGTCGTCTGAAGTGATAATTCGTCGAGCGTGAAGCCACTAGAATATAATTCAGGTGGGAACCGACCATGTAACATGTTCGCTTTCCGTTCCTTCGTCCGAAATTCGCGAGTAGCCGAGGCTTCTTTATCAATAAAGTGTTTCTCAACTTCTTCGCCTACATCTGTCTCTGGGACCTCTGGTCGGGGTTCACTCGATCCATCATGTTTGCGCTTCTTGGCTTCAGCTATCTGTCTTGTTTTCTCTTCATTTACACCAATAGTTTCCAACATGCTCCCTACCGAGGGTGATTCTTTCTTCGCGTGCTCAAGTTGAGTGACCAGCCCTTTTGCAATTTCTGGCTTTAGGTATTCCATTTCGGCGTGCGGTAGTTGCAATGCCTCTGCATGTTTCAGGTAGCCTAGCTCCTCCTCCATTTCGCGAAATCGATTTTCAACCTCCTTCTGCGCAGCCTGTACTGCTTCTTCTGTCATTAATGCGAGTACTTGTTCACGGCTGAAAGCATTTCCCTTTGTGCGTAGTTTCACCTGTTTCATTCGGATTTTCCCCTCAAACTTCATTTTATCCACGCTGTGAGCAGGTTTGGCGTCTCGATCTCTCCATTCCTTCTCGATAGCTCGTCGGGCCTCTTCTAAAGCGATTCCACGAGCGTGATAAAAGGCTTGTTTCTCGGCTGCTAGCCTCGCCACTTGTCTACCTTTCCTCGCACGCCAGCTTGTCTGAAGCTTTACTGCAGAACGCAGTATCACCTCCATGCGATAGTGAATTAAGTTACGATAACCACCATGATCCAGGGGAACAACATTGGAGAGCAGTTTGGCTCGGCGTTTTGGAAGATACTTCGAGTAATCCGTTTTCAGTGGATCGTTTTCTCCCATTGCCAAGGCACGTTCATGAACAATAGCTTTCTTCCATTGTAATAATTCCTCACGTGGTTGAGTAATTTGTCGAGCAAGTGCATATTTCAAGTCGTTGACATTAATCAAGCCCAATCTGTACTGGTGGACAGCACTCATGTGCTGGATTACAAAGCGACTTAATTGTTGGTACTTCCACGGATGCCCTAACAAGTCACAGAGATACTTAGAGCTCTCGATCGTGTCGATACAGTAATAGCTAAACTCATGCAGTGTCATCCCTTGCCTCTCCGTTCCACGAACATCATCATCGGGTGACAGACTATTTAATTTCAAAAACTCTCGCTCCACGAAATGATCAAGAAACTGTCGTGTTAGTGTTCGTGGAGGACGAATGTCTCCGATTCGTGATAGCACACTTAAGACTAATCGGACAACTTCCGCTAGCGACTCGATCGTCAAGATTGGAATGGAATTGCCTCCACCTGGTTGAGATCGCCCATTTTTTCGAGCAAACATATCGAAGAGAAACTTGATTTTATCCGTCAACAAGCAATTTCCAGTGCCTAACAGCATAGCGACCGCAAGGTCGATTAGTTGGAAAACGAACTCAGCACCTTTACTTGGACTGATCGAAGAATTTCCAGTATTCAGACAGCTAAATAGAGGAGCGAAAAGTTGTTCCTTGTCTAACACCTCCTGAGCACGCTCGAAAAGAAATTGTTCGTTTTCTAGGAGGCGACAAATACGCTCTAATTCATTTTCCCGCGACTTGATTTGGTTTTCCGCAAACAATACCTGGGATCGAAGTTTTGCTTCTTGACCAGGTGCACGAAGTTTCGATGTTGTAAGTGCTGCATATTCCTCCTGAGCAGTGGCAAGAGCATTCTTCGCCGTATTGACTTCGTGTTCATATTTCTCTAGTTCGTTTTCATGGAATTTCAGTCTTACATCACCCAACGGTTTATCAGCACAGCGAACTGCTGCCAATTGTTCCATAAAATTCGTACTCTCTTGCTCTGCTGTTTTCATTCTTGTTTCAACATTTTGTTTTTGTCGTTTAAGCTCCATATCCTCAAAAGCTTCTTGATCTTTTGTCTTTTGGTCTTGAGACTCTTGTGTACGAAAGAATACATCGTTTGGGTCTAGCTCTTTCTTCGCACGATCGAGGTCAGCTTGACGTTTTACCCAGTGTTTCTCGCGTTTCACTAGCAAATCGCTCTCTTTCTGCGTTAAGATCTGAAACTTTCCCTTTTCAGAAGCAAGAATGGATTCCAATTTATCCTTTTGGTATTTGATCTTCATATCGAAAATGCTGTCTTCTTTCGTTCTCGACGCATTTTCGCTCCCAAGAGCTTCATCCACTCGGCTTTTCTGTTTCTCGTAAGAGTAGCCAAAAAAGATTGGATTCCGCGTAGATGCATCAAATAATTCAGGGACTAAGCGTTTGATAACTCGAGGTTTCTTCAGCATCACTTCGACCTTTGCTCGGCCATCGGATGGCATTTGGTTTGATTCTTCATTTGTGTACTCAGTTAAAATCTCCTCACTCAGCGGAAGCTTTTCGTCGTCAGCATTACTAATTGGAGCTGACCCTATCGGAGGAGCAGGTTCCTCATGTTCACTTTCACTGTCTTCGTCCTCTTCGCTATCAGCGTCCTCGTCATTATTTTCCATATTTATTGGAGCAGCCTGGTCTTCACTTGCAGCACCTGATACCTCCTTCTCTTCAGACTCATCCTTCTCGCTTTTTTGTTCATCTTCTTCCTCACCGTCATCGACATCTTCAGCTTCGCTATCGTCACCACTCGCTGCTGAACTGCTAGCACTATCGTCAGTATGGCCATCAATCTCGTATTTTGCAGGTGGTGGGAGCAAAATATCTCCTTTGTTGTATTCGTCGAGCGCCGATTTCGCCTGATCTTCGCGTTGCATGCCAAAACCCGTGCATGCGGGGTGCCACTCCACACTAGACTGGATGCTTGATCGCACTGTTTCTTGGAAATGTACATGAGTCACAGCTTTGATAAACAACGGCCATTGCACAATTTCTCGGAGATTAACGCCTTCAATTGATCCGATAAGATGCATCTTGAGGTCTCGAAGGGCAATCGCTTTCTCCCTCAATTCACTTTCAGCTTTGCACTTTCTAGCCAGAAATTCTTCAGCAGGTGCAGGTGAGTCTTCATCAAATGCTTCCTCCATCTCCAGATCGTCGTCAATAGGAGGAATTTCATCAGCATTATTTTCTACCGTGACACTCGCAATTTCAACTTCCAATTGTGCCACCAATTCCTCCAAAACCGCAACTTCCTTCGAGAGTCGATCAACCTGTTGCCGTACATCCAATGTGTCAGAAAGAACTCCAGTATCACTGTCTCTTTGTGCTTGTTTCTTCTTGATATTGACGAGGTCTGTGTACCAACGCAGGAATTCCGTGACTCGGACGAGATCCCAATGTTGACAGAAAGTGAACATCTGCAAGCGGTTGGCTACGTCGCCACTGGTACGTCGCACACTGGAGCTGTTGCTCGATACCAATTGGTTCTCTAGCAGAACGCCATTGTCGCTTTGGAGTGCATCCTGCTCTAGGAATCTTGAGACTTCGGCACCCATTTCCCAACAAATCCACACAACAAACTGCGAAGTGCCACAACAGGTCTACAATACATAAACGCAATTGCTACACGAGCTGGATGGATACAAAATGTACGAAGTCACCACCACAAAATGATGCCTAGGACTCGGAAATGATGGCGAAGAGTGAAGTGGCTGCGTCCTTTCGACGGATACTTCTCGGTGGTCGAAAGATGCTAGAGGTACAATCGTGTTGTGATCGTACTCTTCGAGGCACCAATCGACGCGGCATTTCCTTGAATGCGTTGAAAGGTACAACTTGTAGCACGTTTTTATATTATCATCGGCTAGACGATAATCACATGGGATCTTCTTCTGAGCTACAGCACTGTATTGTCACTGAAATGCAAGTGTTTCAGGTACACCATACCATCAACAACGTATCGTAATCCTCCAGTCTCGAGGAGCACATTGCACGGACTCTGCTTGCGCTTGTCATCACGCTTTGCCATTTTTCCTTTTCTCCGGTAGACCCCACTTGACAACTCCCACACGTGTCCGAAGATGTTCTCCATCCGTGTTCTACTTGTTGCTGCTGCCGTTGCTATCACCGGATCTGCTACAAGTGAGGCTGCGGGTAACACTTTACCCCGTGTTGGTGTAAATCTGTCGTGTTTTCAAGACGTTATATGCCCACCAAATAATGTTCGGTCCTGTTGATACGACTGCATTAGACAGAATGAAGATACGACAAAGGTAGCCTTAATAGTCGTTGATAAGCAATTCGTGACGTATCAGCTTCGACACCAGTGAATTCAAGAACTTACACCAATGCGTAATAGCACCCACTGCTAATACATTTTACATGTAATGGACGCATTGACCTGATCCAGCATGAGCTTCTAATATGGAGCTACTTAGATAACATTTGATTAGTTTGTTCTTCGTCAGTTTTCAATCATTTTAACATCATCAATCATTGTCACCTTCACTAACCTGCAGGATAACTGTGGTTGATCTCATTGTCTCCAGCGTCGCTACTCCCAACGAATCCCTGCTGTTGATCAGGTTTGCGGCAATCCATTTTCTTCAACAATACCAGTCAAGAAACCCATCTACATCGCAGATACTTTTTGATGGTCGACGTAAGACGTTGCACTTGTTGTGGTACTCTTCGAGGCACATTGAATACTGCTTGTCATTTTAGCAGAACCACGGAGGTCCTGGAAGCACTCGCCAAATCTCTACAATCACACAATGCAGTGTTACACTGCCAGTGTATGATTAAATTAATACATATATAAATTTTTCAACACATTCATCAAGATCGGGTAAAAGATGATCGCGTGCCGGGATTACGTTTCTGAGCTTCGCTGGTGAAGAGCACGGTGTTGCTTATAGTATATTGCAGTAGCAACTAGGTCATATGTTGAATGGTGTGTAGCAGTCATGCCGTAATCTCCACAGCGTCAAGCACTGGTTGAAGCAGCACATCGCAAGCACTTTCGCTCGTCGTAGATCGCATACTCACTGGTGCATCCGTTTGGCATTTTGCCTTTTCTCCGGTAGCCCCCACTTGACCACTCCCACACGTGTTCGAAGATGCTCTCCATTCGCGCTCTACTTGTTGTGGCTGCCACTGCTATTGTCGGTTCTGCTGCCAATGAGGCTGTGGAGACTACAAAGCTACCAGTGTTCTTCTTTCACGGCGCAACTGGCAACAAGACTAACGGTGCTTTGATCGGAGCCAACTTGACTGCTGAAGGTCGTACCTACGTCGCGCTAGACTTTTGCCAGAAGGCCTGCTCTGTTCGTACGTCACTCCCCGTTCAAGTGCAGATGGCTATCAAGCAGGTTCGTGAAATTGTCTCCAAGGACCGGACACTGCGATCTACGCAAATGGCTACCACTTCTTAGCTCATTCGCAAGGTGGGGCTGTCGCGCGTGGTGTGGTTGAAGAGATGGATGACCACAATGTCCACTCACTCATCAGCTTGGCAGGAGATGGTAATGGTAATTTCTACGGACCTCAGCCAGCGGAGGCCATGCCTCTTCAGGTTCTGCTTACAGCTTTGGGCCCGTACGCGATCAATGTTACGGACTTCAATTTTACCAAATACGCAGCAGACCCGGCCACTTGGAAGGGTAAGTTCCAACGTGACTTCACGGAATTGGCAATTACAAACGAGGAACTACAGCGAAAGAGCTCCATTATGAACAATTTCCTTCCCCCACTTGAGGATGCTGCACTTGAGAATTGGCTCAAAATCAACCCGTTCCTGCCGAAAGTGAACAACCTCGAAAACTGCGGCACCGACGTTAAATGTACCGCGGACCAGGCACGTCGCAAGGCTAACTTCGTCAAGCTCAAAGCCGCGCACTTCTTCGTGTCACCAGAGGACGATATTCAGTCACCGTGGCAGACTGCTGTTCTCGGCGAGTACAAGGCCGTCGCCACTCTTGATGAGATTGAGACAAAATTCTCCGACCTCATCATTGTCAACATGAAAGACACTGCCGAATATACGAAAGACTTGTACGGTCTGAAGACTCTGGACAGCGCCGGTGGTCTACACCTCCATGAGGTGCCGAATGTCCCGCACAACTGTTGGTTGTTCGACTACACGTCTTTGGCGAATAACGTTCTGTGCAAACACGAACCCGTATACGACGCTGAGCTTTACCCCGTGTTGGTGTAAATCTGTCGTTCATCACAAGCAAATGTATTCTGTGATGCTTTCAGTGGAGACGACTGCACTATTTTCCAGCGCATTAGCGCAACGAATAACTAAAGGATAATCGAGCATCTCACATTTCTCCAATTCATATGCTAGTGGTGTTAGCTTGGAAACCTCAGGCAGGACTCCTCACCAACAATACCGATGAACAACCTAATGATGCCTAGTGCTGACTGCGACAGTGAGCGAAGCACTGGCATGAATCTACGGCGTTGGGATCACGCGACAAATCAATACAGCATGCCAAACGTCATTCACCTTGGCGATTGCCGACGGAAGATCGGACATTCCGATGTGCTGCTTGAAGAGGCCATCAAGCCGGGCCAGTGAATCCTCTCACCGGACCTTTGACCTCATCTCTAGCCGATTTACTCTCGGTGAGTCAACTTGAGTATCGAGATCCGCATTGGACGGCTTTCTTGCTGTCCGACTCGAAATGGCTTCGAGCTTTGTAGACATCAGTTTTCTGATAACCTGCTGCATGATGGCGAGTTGTATGGCAGGACACGTCGGTTGTCTACAGATGTCCCGTTCAACTTGTGCCATGCGTAGAGTCTGCGTATGGGTCTAAGATCCAGATGGAGATGGCATTTCAGGATTGGAATGTGTTGCCGACGCTGCGAGGAATCGTGGGAGCTCAAGCTTGGGCAAGCGTAAGCTTTCGAGCCGAAATTCGACTGCTGCGACAGCTTTACTCAATCATGGCAGGAAATCCTGATCTTCCAGCTGGCGCCGTAAGCTTTAAAGCTTCGGATTCAGTAGATGCTTGAGCATGAAATTTAGGATCAAGAGCCATGCCATTCCTCGTTTTCGACGTAGACCCCAATTGACCCCTCCATCGAACCATGTTCTCGGTCCGTGCTCTCCTTATCGCTGCTACAGCTACGATCTGCGGCTCTGCGGCTGCCAACGAAGCCGCGGAGACTGCTAAGCTGCCCGTGTTCTTCTTCCACGGTGCCACGGGTAATACGACCAATGGTGCCGTGATTCAGGCTAACCTGACTGCTGAAGGCCGCACGTACACCGCTCTCGACTTCTGCTCGAACGCGTGCTCGGTCCGCACTGCCTTGTCCGAGCAGGTGCAGATGGCTATCAAGCAAGTGCGTGAGGTTATCGCCAAAGACACTACCGCCTACGCCAATGGCTACCACTTCCTCGCTCACTCCCAGGGAGGTTCCGTTGCACGTGGTGTCATCGAAGAGATGGACGACCACAATGTGCACTCGTTCATTAGCATGGCTGGTGATGGTAACGGTAACTTCTTCGGCCCGCAAGCTTCAGACGCTGTGCCGCTCCAGGTACTGTTGCAGGCTTTGGGCCCCTACGCCATCGATAAGGCGGACTTCGACTTTGCCAAGTACGAGGCAGATTCTACCACGTGAAAGGGCAAGTTCCAGCGCGACCTGGTCGAGTTGGTGACTACGAACGAGGCGCTACAGGGCAAGAGCTCGATCGCCAACATCATCACTCCTCCCCTTGAGAAGACTGCTTTGACGAACTGGTTGAGCATTGACCCGTTCCTCTCCAAGGTGAACAATCTCCAGGACTGCGACACTGACGCGACCTGCACTGCAGACCAGAAGCGCCGCAAGGAGAATTTCGTGAAGCTTAAAGCCGCCCACTTCTTCGCCTCTCCGCAGGACGATGTCCAGGCGCCGTGGCAGAGCTGTGTGCTCGGTAAATACACCACGGTCGCCACTCTTGACGAAGTTGAGACCAAGTTCGCCGACTTCACCATCGTCGGTATGAAGGACACCGTCGAGTACACGGGCGACCTGTATGGCCTAAAGACCCTCGACACTGCTGGTGGTCTCCACATCCACGAAGTTGCTGATGTACCGCACAACTGTTGGTTGTTCGACTACACGTCGCTGGCTACGAACGTCGCGTGCAAGCACGCCCCGGTGTATGACGCTGAGATCTACCCTCTGCTTTTTGCGGTAGCAACCACTTTATAAGTCTAGATAAATCAAAGGAGCAACAAGTGCATTGTGCAAATGAAGATTTGTACAACCCATCCATTTTGCTACTAGTAACATCCCTAGCGAGTTCATTGTCAATTCATGACGTGTTGCCTGGAGGCATGTCAATTTGTGAATTCGCGGACAATCCGCGAGAGATGAGTCAATAATGTGGAAGCTCCAATTAAATATTTTAGGATATTTATAAATATATTGAGCAAAAAAGAAATGATAATTATGCATTTTCAATTTTATTGATTTAAAATAGATAATTTATTAATATGCTCGTGTATTACGATTTCACGCTTATTATTACTGGGTGTGCGATACCGTAGAATTCGTTCTAGATAATCTGATATATAGTCTTTCGAAGGGTTGTCGCAAGTCACTTGGACTTGTATACTTGATTACCTCTAATGATTTATGTACCTTTTTGGTATAAAATATTGAAGGTATTTTTGGTGACAGGACTATATCACTTAAGAAGGGGATCCTGCAATCCTTTATACCGACATGGATACATAAGATTATAAGGCTGATCCTCTTTCTATGTCCAAAAGGGACTCATAATTGTTATTTACTATTAAATAGACTCAAATTTAGTATTTTAAAAATACTCGCCGTATTTGATATGTCAATAGAAATTTGATTAGAACATATTGTATTATAACACTACTTTTTACGCGATGCACACGGAGGCATGTTACTCCCGATGGAAGATGTATGATTCACTACCGTAGTCCATGCGGAGGAGAATACACATGTCGTGGGAGAGCAATGGGGTCCAGACGATTTTGCTGTTCGAAACATGACCTCCCAGTGGGAGGCCTGCGGACACTCGATGGGATTCCGGCTGCGGTGAATGGGATCCAAACGAAGCTAACGTGGCCCGGTGATCCGACTGTGTTTACCGCCTACCTCAGATTATCAGTTCAAACAGTTCGTTAGGCGTGTGGAAGGACAAGCCCGTTGTCTACAGTCGGCGCTTCAACGTGGCGCGCGCAGAGTCGACTGGGAGAGCAAAGTTTGAGATCGGTTCGTGTCGCCGAACGCTCGCAATCTGCCAGAGACCGACGGTAGAGCATTCGATGGGTATTGCCTCCCTCAATTTGAGGCCCAAGCAGAGCTGTTGCAACAACTGTGACACATTCGCTACCATCGTTAATGCGCGATCCCAACGTGCATCTGGTGTCGTAAACGCTTGTTAAAGTATGGGATTTGCAGAGGAGTTAGGACAGCGTGGGGTAGTGTGAAGACATGTGAACAAGTAAGCGAGAGAGTTTCAGTTGTAGGGGGAAGTCCGGAAGAAGCTTGTATTGGAGCTGGTGCTTGTGTGTTGGAGCTTGTAAAAGCAAGAGAGAATTCAAGAGAGAATTCAAGAGTGAGGACTGAGAGCTGGAGAGAGACAAATCTCCACCAACCACACCACTTAAGTACGAAATTCCGTAGGTATTCTATATACGGGACAACTATAAAATACTTCCATATGTAATCGTACGCACATCGGAGATGCATACTTCAACAACGCTGAAGCTGCGTAGCCAACGGATTCACTTTGCTCTCTATGTAGCAGTCACGGTTTGCCTTGAGTGCACTTGTCACTTTGCGTTTTGCACGGAAGACCTCATTCGACCCGTTCAGTCCGTCTCAAGCCATGGTCTCGCTCCGAGCTTTCTTCATCGCCGCCGCGACTGCGCTGGTTGGTTCCGCTTCTGCCAGCGAGGAGGCTGCTTCCAAGCTCCCGGTCTTCTTCTTCCACGGTGCCACGGGCAACAAGACCAACGGTGCTGAGATCCAGGCCAGTCTGACTGCCGAGGGCCGCACCTACGTTGCGCTCGACTTCTGCCAGAACGCTTGCTCCGTTCGCACGGCCCTCTCGGACCAAGTGCAGATGGCCATCAAGCAGATCCGCGGCATTGTGTCCCAGAACGCTGCCACTTACGCTAACGGCTACCACTTCCTCGCTCACTCGCAGGGAGGTTCGGTCGCTCGCGGTGTTGTCGAGGAGATGGATGACCACAATGTGCACTCGTTCATCAGCATGGCCGGTGATGGTAACGGCAAACTTCTTCGGCCCGCAAGCTTCGGAACGCCGTGCCGCTCCAGGTTTTGCTGCAAGCTTTGGGTCCCTACGCCATTGACAAGGCCGACTTCGACTTTGCCAAGTACGCCGCCGACTCAACGTCGTGGAACGGCAAGTTCCAGAGTGACCTCATCCAGACGGTGACCACCAACAAGGCGCTGCAGGCCAAGAGCTCGATCGCTAACATCATCACTCCTCCGCTTGTTGACTCCGCTCTTACGACCTGGAAGAGCATCGACCCGTTCCTCCCCAAGGTGAACAACCTGGAGAACTGTGGCGCCGATGCTAAGTGCAAGGCTAACCAGGCCCGTCGCAAAGTCAACTTCTCCAAGCTTAAGGCCGCTCACTTCTTCGCTTCGCCACAGGACGACATCCAGGCGCCGTGGCAGAGCTGCATCCTCGGCAAGTACACGACAGTGGCGTCGGTGGCCGAGGTCAACTCGAAGTTCAGCACCCTGAAGATCGTCGACATGAAGCAGACTGTGGAGTACACGCAGGACCTGTACGGTCTCAAGACCCTCGACACCTCTGGCCGTCTGCACATTCACCAAGTGCCCAATGTGCCGCACAACTGCTGGCTGTTCGACTACACGTCGCTAGCGACCAAGGTGCTGTGCAAGCACAAACCCGTGTACGACGCCCAGATCTACCCCGTGTTGGTGTAAGCTTCCTGTATCAACTACAGACATCATCTTCAAAATCTACCAAGTAGATAGTAGTCAATCGAGCTGCAAGTAAACCATACCTGCTAATTCAGTCCATGCAACTCGACTCAACTCGAATTCTTGTGATCGATTCATGTCTGACCCTTCACATGTTCTAGTACGAAACCTACAAGGACTTTGACTTCATGAGCAGCGTCACCAGTAGTGTCCGTCGTTCAGCTCGAGCTGAGGCGAAGAAAACACCTTCCAATGCGTAAGCTATTGTCATTATCCATTTTTCTTGACATTGCATTGCTCACCATGTCAACGTTGTTCAGTGTGGCAGACCGTCTCAAGGCGACAGAAGTGCGTTTTGTGTTATCAACGTTTGTAGAGGTTTGATTCAAGTGTTATTGGTCTACAACAGGAAGCTCTGCGAACTGCACAAGCGACCATTGCTCGACAAGAAAAACGCGAGGAAGAGCTACGACGTTTAGTTGTATCACATGGCATCGCCCAAGATGCCACAGATGCCAACCCAGCAATGGAAGGTAAGAGTTGTTGGTATTTGTTAACTTCCATGGTTTCACGATTTTCTGCAGCAAAAGTTGGTGCACTTAAAGCTGTGCACGAGCAAAAGGTTCGAGCCTTGATGAGGTCGATCAACCAGCTTCAGGAGCAGCTTCAAGGTATGAAAGCTCAAGAAAAGGAACATCGTCGATCAGCATTGATTCAAGATCTGCGTACTCAACAACGAGAACAAGACCTGCTTATTGACGTGCTGAAGCAGGCACTTCAAGAGAAAGCATCCGAATTTCAAGACTCTCGAGCACTCGTCAACGATTTTATACTCAAGAAAGCAGTCGGGGGGCCCTTGAGGTTCCGCCCGAAAACTAGGGAGGAACTTGAGAACGAACTCCAAGCGCTTGGACAAAATTTCCAGCGGACCGCGGAAAAACTTAAACAAGATAATCAACGCAATGCTGCCGCAAAAGAAGAGAAACCTCATGAGAGTTATGAGGAAGAGGAGGAAAATGAAGGCACTAAAGAGGACAAGGATACACCGTCGTCACCTAACAATCCCGATATTGCTGCTGGTGAGTTTGAAGTTTATCTGATGCTACGAATGTCTCTGTTGACTATTTTTTTAAGATGAAGGACTTTACGAGGAGATTGAGCACTTTCGAGCGCAATTAGCCTCTAAGAGTGTTACAATCCATGCTCAAGCAGAAGAGATGGCCCAGGTCTACGCTGAACTTGACAAATTGAAAGTGTACGTAGTCCGCAGATATCCATGTCGACAGTGAGATTTTCTATCAGAAATCTGACGATGTGTGCTAGTTTTGAGGATCAAGTTGTGCGAAAGAAAAACAAAATCGCTTTACTGCGGGAACAACTGCAACGCCAACAAACGGAGAATGTCGAGTTAGTACAAGTAAAAGAAGACCTGGCTGAGAAGTGTTTGCAGCTTCAGGAGGAGGCTCAGTTCTTACGCGATATCAATTTGGAGGATGCTGGTGCAAAAGATGAGGAACGATTGCAGCAGCTAGAGCTCATTCAAACGTTGCGTTCTAGAGAATTGGAACTCCAAGATGAACTTGAACATCAGCAAAAAAAATGGGCAACCGATCGAGACACAGTTCACCAGCGGGTGAGACTACTTGAAAAGGAGAAAAAGCTTGGGGAAGTCGAAGTTGCTCGCGCTGGATCAGATCTGGCAAAGTTGCAAAAGCAGCATGGTTCGTGACTAGTAGAGTGCAACTTGGGACATCAAACTTAACGATTTTAACGCTTGTGGACAGATGCTTTACAACAAGAGGCACACGACTTGAAAATGACAGTTCAAGAGGAACAGGATCAAAAACTCCTCTTGGTTAGCAGAATTGAGGTGGGACATTAAGACAGTATGGTGTTCTCCAGTCTGTCCTGACGAGTACTTTGTGGACTGTTTGTAGGAGCTCGAAGTAAAACTTTTGAAATTGGAGGCTCTCTCACAAGAAGAACGCGAGAATAATGCTCGAACAACGGCTGAAAGGGTTGCAGTACTGGAAGCATTAGTCGAAGAGAAAACTATATCGATTAAGAAGGCCGACCGTCAGCTAAATGCCGCAAAATTACTTGCACGTCAAGCAAAGAAAGAAAAAGAAAATATGTTGCTCCGCGTGACCAAGCTTGAGGCTGATTTGGCTGGACGTACACCTTCCACCTGAGCTCGACACCAAACGTGGTAAACTAGCAACAGCCACTATGTTCAGATTAGTTTACCCGACTAAGCGACATAAATGACTTCACCATGAAGGTATGTTGTTGCTACCCGGGATCGCCTTTCACATCCGATAGCATTGCTCTCTCATCTCGTCATCGACGCTCTTCGCGATCTGCGTACTTGTGTTCGAGAATATTTTCTCATCTCTGTCGACCCCCTCATGCTTGATACCAATAGAGACCACCCGCAATGAAAAGTGCACCGATGTCTGACAATACGTGTCCTAGAGTTTGTAAGCCGGTGTTGTTCGCTGTACAAAGCTGTTCAAGTCTAAGTAATATGACCGGAAGTATCAAGTAGACTGCAGAGATGAACACAACGCCTACAACTACCCACGACGCACTGAAGTACGCAACCGACCGAGCCCAACTTAAAACGAGCCCCGCATCAATGGTATTGGGTAGAAGAGCATGATGCCGAATATGTTGAGCCACAAGTGTACAAGTGCCACACCCACAACAAGACCGACTACCAATAAAGCCAGTAGTGCTATTCCGCAAGTACCCAAGTTAGCGTCGACGAATAACGGATACACTTGGTCAAGTGCGAAAACATCGAGACCAGCCACAGGTGTGAGAATACAAGTCACTACTGTTGATGCTTGTACGACGAACGTAATGGCTGCGCCAGCAAGGATATTCACATAACCGGCGAGCATTCTGGAGACCAGAACTTTCGTAGGGTCCAAGAACACCATGTTCAGCAAAGAAATTCGCCACTAATGGTACAACTCGACACCAAGCAGCCACGTCAACAATCTGGAGCTCCTTTTTGCCCATCGAGATACCATGATTATATCAACAATGCATTCATTAACTATGATAGATGTGAACAATGTCACTTCAACATCAGTTTAATCCATTTTCGACCAATCACGGATTCGAGCCGTTACGCGCATCAGATAGATTCTATGAGCTTTCGGCTCTGCTTATAGGA